>SCHK01266243.1:0-12974 GCA_004124795.1 Poropuntius huangchuchieni
ATTTCATTTACAATTAATTATTGTAAGTAATTATTTGTTTTTAAATTTTAAAAATCTAAAAAAATTCTAAAAATGTAGAACTTTAAATAAAATACATACTGAAAAACAAATCTTATTGTNATTTACAATTTTAAATTTTAAAAATCTAAAAAAATTCTAAAAATGTAAAACTTTAAATAAAATACATACTGAAAAACAAATCTTATTGTAAAGAGTCATCCTATTAATTTATCTTATTTTTAAGCTTCTGGAAATAACTTTTTTTGTTACTATATTTGGTCACGTCTTGAAGTCCAGTGTAAAATAATAAAAAAAATTGCACTACTACAGAGTGTCGTTGGTTTTCACTAATTGATACTTTTGGTGAACTTGGCTCCAAGCTGGTTTCCTAATGCTGCTGTGCAATGGAGTGAGGTTGTTTAATTTTCTGTGGGAGAATCTAATTGAGAGAAATTACGCCATTGTAAGTTTATGCAGTCCCTGCTGTGTTTTTCAGGATCAGGTTGTTTCATGTCACTTAACAGATGTTCAGTCAAGAGTGCCGTTTGCAGCCTTTAATGTGGCTTTTTACAGCCATCGAGCCCGTGTTTATTGGCTTACATGTTTATGGCGTTGGTCGTCGCATGAATTTCTCAGCAAAATGGGCACTGTGTGGTCTGACACTTATTTAGCGACCCGTCAGAGAGCAATTTAAGTGGACACAGATGTGCCCATGACACAGGCCAGCTGTGACTGACAAAGTCAACATTTGCAAAAACAGCAAAAAAAATGCACATTATTAGTCCATCGAAGCTTGTGTAAATTCAAGGTTTAAGTTATAATTTGTACTGATTACAATATAATGCAGAAAATATGGAAACAAGACAATGAAGCATGTAATCGCATGTGTGTGATTTGCTAGAGCTGTGATGTGCGGATAAATGAACCTCCTCACCCTCCGTCCCGTTGGCATCGCGATCCCCTGAGGCTCGAGCCATATGGGTGGCTGCGAATGGACTGTTAGAGCAGACGGCGGCCGCAGCGCTCCTCTTTGGCGCAGGTGGCATGGTGGCACCGGCTCAGGCCGATGGATCCAAGAGAGCGCTGCTTAGTCAGCCCACCATCTCCCTCAAGGGGTCCGGGCCCTCACACCGCGCCTGGGTTGCCAGTGCCAGCGCACACCCACCTGCTGGTCTGCACACAGCAGAGTCAAAGCCGAGGTCCGGCTATACCGACTGTCAGTGTCTCAGTTTACTGCTAAAGAAACAGTGAGGGAGCTTCTAGAGCAGTGAGTTTTCACCCTATTTCAGGCCAAAGATTGAAAGACGGAAGGGGAAGCCCTTTTTACCTGCTGTATGGAACTGAGCACTTTAATACATAGCTATAAAATGTAACATATTCTTATTCTTTATGTTTACATTACAGCTGACATGGAAACCATGTATCTGTACTGATATATAGACTTGTACTGTATATGTGTGTAACATTTTAATTTCACTTAAAAAAAATTAATGTAGAGATTTATAAAATTATAGACTTTAACCATTTGTTCTGAACATGATTTAAAAAAAAAAAAAATTTACTTGATCAATTATTTTTAATTATTTACCTGATGAATACAAAATTGTCTCTTGATTTAATCAAGATCCAGATTAGTCTTACCCTGGTTGATTATTTTGGAATGATTTATTATAAAGCCCAGCCAACAGGAGAGGCATTTTGCACTGTTGTTGAATATTGGCAAAATAATACATCAGACTTCATAGTTGTAGTCTTAAAATTTTCATTGCTACAATAAAATAAATAAATAACTTTTTATGTCATAATGCCAGCAAACTAATAACACAAATATATGTAATACATTTGCATATCATGTGACAAAATCAATAATGACAAAAAAAATCAAGCAGCTTAAATCAAACTGTATATTAATAGTATAAAATATATGATTAAATTCTGTAATCAGTGTATTAAAATTTTACATTTTAATGCATCAGTGCAACAATAAAATTACAATACATCAACTACTGAATTTAATAAACATATTATGATTACATTTATGATGCATCAATTTGGATATTAAAAATTGCATCAATACATGTATGAGAAGGGAAATTTTATATTTTTGTTTAATCAATCCAATAAAATTGCAATACGTAAATTATGTAATTTCAGAAATATTCAGAAATTAAGTTATGTGTAATAAAATGGAATGACAAAGAGAAAAATTATTGAACCCACTGAAATGTATTTAATACTTTGTACAAAAGCCTTTGTTGGCAATGACAGCTTCAAGATGCCTCCTGTATGGAGAAACTAGTCGCATGCATTACTTCTTCAAATCTTGAAGGTTCCATGGGCCTCTTCAGTGAACTCTGATCTTTACTTCCTATTTTCTGTTGGATTCAGGTCAGATGATTGGCTGGGCCATTCTAGCAGCTTTATTTTCTTTCTCTGAAACCAATCGAGAGTTTCCTTGGCTGTGTTTGGGATCATTGTCTTACTGAAATGTCCACCCTAGTTTCATCTTCATCATCCTGGTACTGCAGGTGTTGGGACTGAACCAGCTAATATTAATTTCCACTGACAAGGGGCAAGATTGCTTTCTAATTACTGATATATTTCAGCTGGTGTCTTGGCTTTCCATGCCTTTTGCACCTCCCTTTCTTCATGCGTTCAATACATTTTCCCTGTGTCATTCCATTTTATTACACATAACTTGATTTTGTTTTGTTTTCTTTGTATGTATGGATTACTCGGGTTGTTACCAACATCTGGTTAAAATTTCAAGTCAGCAGCACCTTTAGAAATATATTTACTGAGAAAAATGGTGATGTGTTCAATACTTATTTTACCTGCTATATATATGTATATATACACATGTATATATATACACGTTTGATATGTACGTTTCATGTCTTGTCTGTTGGCTTGGTATGTAAAAATGGTTTNCACGTTTGATATGTACCTTTCATGTCTTGTCTGTTGGCTTGGTATGTAAAAATGGTTTTCTGAATCTGTGTGCTGCATCAAACTGCAGATTGTGCCATTGTGTTATTCCTAGCTGCAGAAGCTTAGACCTTCCCCATGCTTTGCATCTCCCGAGCTTCACCTCATTCCTCGAAGCCGCTCTTGGGAAGATGTTAGAGCACGACAGGGCAGCTACCGATAGAGGAGAACGGCACCTTGCAGCTCAGCTCATAGGCTACACATTAACAAGGGGAGCACCCTGCCACCCTCAATAATACCTTCAGCTTCCTCTTACCACAGCGTGCTCCCCTGCCATCGCTCCGAGGGAAATTTAGACATCACTTTTTATGTCTACCTTCCCCCTTCCCGCACACACCTCCGCTTATGAACCTTGCATATAAATGCACTTGGGTGCTGTCTTGATTGATGGCAATTAGCATTTGGTAATGATAACAGATGTTTGCGGTGCCAGGAGGCTAGTACCTGCCGCCCACTCCGCCATCTGCCGTGGGCATCAGGGGCCTGGCACAAAGGCTGGCTGGCACGGGATAGTAAGCAGGGTGGAGAGGGCAAGATGAGGGGTGGTACATTGTTGTTGTCCCCTCTTTATTTGACATGAGGAGCAGGGCCAAACTGCAGGGGGTTTCCTGTGAGCGCTGTGTCACCTGGTGCTGCGGAGTACATTTGGACAGGACACATGTGTTTTGTGGGCATGTATTATTTATTAGTCTCTTAGGACTCTGAGTGGGAGTGTGAAATATGGGACTGTTAAATAGCCATAATGTTCCTAATTTCAACTTTTGAAACTGCACTGTGCAAATTACGGAAGTAAATGGACAGATGTCGAAATAATGAGCATATAGTTATTCAGTACACTTAATAATTACTTTTGCAGTTTTTTTTCATTGACCACTACTAGATCTGGTCAGTCTTCATCTTGCTATAAACCTTGATGGGTTTGTTGGTCGCTCTAAAAGTTGCAGAGCAAGCGCCTGGTTTGGCTGAGGATACACTTTGTTAGAAGATAAACTAAAGTCAGCGCAACCTCTTATCTGTTGCCCTCAAAGGACTGAGTAAAAAAAGATGGGGATCAACTGTGTTTAGACTTTGATTGGTCTTTTTTCTTTTTGCTTATGTCAACTAATTGTATTTCTTCTCAGAGGCGAAGCACTAATTCTGCATTTGCTTGTCAATTCGGTCCCTCCGCATGTGCCTTTTGTAAGCTTTTCTTTCACTCAGTGCTAGAAGAGGTACATACACCCACCAGTTCAGGATTAGAATTGAGATTTGAGTTATTTTGCTAATTTTTTATTTAGCATATTTAAATAAAATGCTTTATTTAAAAAAAAATTTTTTTTTAACTAATAACAAAATGTGGCTATTTTATTTTATTTTGTTATTTTTATTTTTTTTAAATATTTTTTTNTTTTTTTTTTAACTAATAACAAAATGTGGCTATTTTATTTTGTTATTTTTATTTTTTTTAAATATTTTTTTTCTCTCTTTTCTTTACACTTTGAGGACTGCCCTCACTTCTTCTAAGGTTGTAATATCGACGACCTGTTCAGAATGAAATGCATTCAGCTGTGCAAAAAGTCAATACTTAAAGACATCTGAGCAAGAAGTTTCACACCTAAATATTTCCTTACTTTCTTGAGAAGTTTTGGAAACCCCAGGGCACACCAATCCTGTAGCGTTCAGCTAGTGTCATTTATTTTACTTTCCTTTTTGGTCCATCAAAAGTTCTGTGATAAGTTTTTGGCGGTATATTTCAGGCTGTCTTCCACAAACAATACTGTACACCGAAGGGAATTCACTAAAACTGAATAGATTCCACCGATTTGCACACACTTTCTGCATAGTGCCCGATTCACTAAAAGAATTATGCAAATGCAAGCGAAGGGTTTTTCACACTTACCTGTAAAGTGAATTGCACTGACAGTGCAACCAAAAGTCATTCATTTTTAATGAGAGTTGGCATTTTTCATATGGCGGCATGAGCAATATTGACTGTTAATGATGGGACAAAGCTAAGCTGAGTTCGACTTAATGCAAATGAGTAATTTGATGACTACCAATGGGAAAACGTTACAGCTCACATGATTCTTTGTATTATACCCTCAATATATCTTTTTTTTTCAGTGCAATATGGCTTTTCTTTTAAACTGAAATGGTCCTTCTCTTTGTTTCGCATGCAGATATGGAGGTGAGTGTGTTCACCTCTTCCTCATGGCAGTTACCAGGCTGTTGTTCCCTGTCAAATTCACTCAAGAAGAAAACGTGTCATATGTATCACACCCATCTCTGTGAACAGCTGCATTCTCAAACATGCTCCCTTTCACAGGTCTCACTCACCCCGATTTTCGCCGTGCAAAATCAATACTCTAATCTTCAGCCCAGCCCTTCTCAATAAGTCTATATTTCTCACACTGCTCAAATAAAGGTGACCTCTATGAGCCATTGGTATTAATATCCCAAGCTGGCACATGGGATATGCAGTCGGCTTTTAATGTTAGTATTTGGCTGTCTGTCATTCACTAAAAAATGTGTGTGTGGCTAAAAATTATGTGAAAATATTCAGTTTTTATATAACTTATTTTAAAATAAAATGTATTTATTTATGTATAAATTTAAATGTTTTGTCAAAATTAGAATAGTCCAGATTCATTAACATTCAAATAAGGGTGAGAACATATTTATGTTGACACTTGTGATTCTGGTGGAAATTTTGTGTGAGAACGTTTTCTGTGAGCATAGATAGCTACTTAATTACATAATTCATCACTAACTGATACGAAATAATTAAAAAGGTGTAGCGACATAAGCAAAGAGCATGTTAGCGTTTCTAAACAATCCTGGTGTAAACTTGAAAATAGAAGTCACCTTGTCATAACTCAGTTCAATGAATGGCCACAATGACTTACAAAACACCTAATGAATTCTTCATGTCATTTGCAAAATGCTTTGTTTGAACAGTGCGTTAACAGTTTGCTTTGCGTACGACGAATTAGCAAATGAATTCAAAGTGCTGGGGCAACTTCAAATTGACTTTGGTTTTGTTTGAGCTCATTTTCATTTCTCTCCATGGAGAGTCGACCAACTCGGTAAACATGCTTGAATGAAGGAATTCTTCAGCTGTCACTCAAAAATGTAATTAACGTACATTATTCTTTCAGAAATTCATAACCTTGAGCCAAGACATACAAATGAGGATTGAAAAGAATGATTTATCGCACTAATATGACACAGATGGAATGACTGTGCTGCTACCAAAAGGAAGAGGATGTAGCTTCTGTGTTGGCATGTATCACACTGTTTGTGCTAATATTGACATAGGAAATTGAGTCCACTAGGTAAAGTGTCCTTGACTAGTTAATGCTCCAGTGCTTTCAGAAATGCAGGTTTGAATGGAAAAAGTCCCAATCTCTTTGCCAAAAAGAGAACGCTTATGTCCATCAATAACCACTTTTTAAAAATGTCCAACAGTCTTGACTGGTACAGAGGCTCTCAAAANTAAAAGAGAACGCTTATGTCCATCAATAACCACTTTTTCAAAATGTCCAACAGTCTTGACTGGTACAGAGGCTCTCAAAAGTGCTCGCAGGCTTTGGTTTCAAATTATTACCATCTAGGAATTACGTCGGAGCAGAACAATACATGTTGAGCCTCTGCGGAACATGCAGTGGGTAATTTAATCTTGTAACATGAAGATTATTTTTGATTGCGATGCAGTTTGATCTGTTTGTCTCTTTAATTTGGCTCTAACCAGCTGACATTTTCACAGTATTTAATAAAAGCTGCACTCGATTTGTGGCCGGGTGACAATCTTTTATTTACTTGGTGTGGATAAAACCATTAATTCACGGTAATTAATGAGTGAAGTATGGAGGGCGCGGGTACAGCCTCATCCGCTGGGAGGCTTTGTGGAACAGATTCATTCATCTTGATTAGACACACTTAGCTTCGGCTTTCCTTGTGTGGCTTTTCCATTTTAATATCAGCTAGCCACTTGCACTAGCCACACGTTCTCCGGTATCGATGCTCTGCAGGCGCTGCGTCTATGGATCTGGTGCCTTGATCGCTAGCCTTTGGTGCTTTGGCCACAACCAGGTTTATAAAGAAGTTTGTGATTTGTTCTGGCCTTTAGCCTCAGTGTGTTTAGAGCAGAGTCAGGCTTTCTGATGAGCTTTGAGGGGATGGACTAACCCTGAGAGACAGGTCATGGATTGAGTTAATGGTGTCTCTGTGACTTGGTGCAGAACAATCGCTGGAGGGACGAGGGGCATTTTTGTCCAGAGCGTCAAGGGCGTAAATACACATTGTCTGAAATTGTGGGACTGTACACAATCCCAGTGTCAATTCATCCGTATCAGCCCTTAAGAATTGTTGTTGAAGTGAGAGGGCTAATTTGACAAGACGTGAATTAACACCTTTCAAGGAATCTGGCACATTGGCATAGTTAGAGAAGATCCAGAAACAAGTTTAGTCCCGAAGGCCCCGTCGACCACTTTATCCAAAAATTAAAGTTCTGTCATAATTTATTATGAACAACTTCCGGTTTTTCCAAATCTGTATGACCGATTTTTTTCCATTAAAATAGAAGTTTTTATTTTATTTTATTTTATTTTGTGATTATTTTTAATTATATTACAATAATCAGTCTGATGGGTAAACAAATCATACAATCACTGATTCTATTAACTGAATCAACTGATTCATTGAAAAGATATATCTAATAATAATTGTTTTTGCCAAGGAGAATAGTATTGAGCTTTTATGTCCACTTTTTATTGTGTTTTTGTGACCTTTTTTGAAGCTTGAAAGCTCCAGTCTCTATTTTTCATAAGTGGATGGAAAAAAACCCCGACTCCATTTCAATATTTAAGTCATAAGTCATACACGTTTGGATGAAGGTGAGTAATTGACAGATTTTTCATTTTTGGGCAAAGTGCCCCTTTAAAGCTTCAGTATCTTTTTCAGAAACCTGGTAACAAATTTTAATAACCTGGAGGCATCTGAAAAAAGAGCCAAATATCAGATTTATCCAGAGATATAGACCCTGTGAAATTAACTTGTGCTTTCTTCATTTACCTTTTCTCTGTTTGTTTTCACTTTATGTAAATGTCACTCCGCCATCACCTAATGCTCTGAAATCTCTATATATTCGATAGATTTTCCTCAACAGGCAGCTGGAAGGCATCACAGTTACCCAGCATTACATCTCCACAATGTAATCAAGGTAGTGACAATCCAGACAGCTGACCAATCAGATCTAATATATCCCGAGCATGGAGAACTGCTCTGTCAGGAGAATCAGCCTAGGCTGTATTAAAATTCGAGATGTGTCTAAAATTGGCCCGGCCTCTGGCTTGTGGTTAACGCGCTCTATCGGGATTCTGCACAGGTCTGGGGACCAATCTTCAGGCCTGATTTATCTGATGTTTTCTAAACAACTGACAGGGGGAAACAAATTCATCTGGGCATTAAAATACAGCAGCAGGCCCCCGGCAGATTCCAGGAAGAGACCTGGCCGTCATTCTGCCGCCAGGCCACCATTAGCTTTATTAGAAATCCAATCCCGTCCTCTCCCGTGAACCTGGATCCATAATACACACCTGCCTAACAAAGTAAGCATAAATGTGTATTAAAATACTAACAGAATGGAGAAAGCTGTATCAAAGCCTGTTTCGTCTGATTATTTATCAAAAGAAGTTAGCACAGAGATGAAGAATGACAATATGTGAGAAAAACGTGTACCTACTGAGTCTAACGCATACAAGGATATTGTATTGTTAGCAACTGTTCATAATAGTTCATTATAAACAGATTGCCCATAAAGTTCTAATATTAAGGAATTGGTTGAAAATGAATCTTGTAGGCTGTGCAGTGATCATAAGATTAACCAATGACTCATGTGTTTAACTGAACCATTGAACGATATGCTCATTAATTAATAAATTTAATAACAATTAATCGTATACATGAATATTTGGTGAGAGAAATACAGCAAATTAAGATGATTTAGAGTCATTACATTGTGGCAGATGAAAGCATAAAAGTAGCAATGACTTTACAAGGCAATATATTGCTTTTTTAATAAAAACAATCTTGAAAGAAATGATCTGCGTTGCCTACACTGAACAAAAATGATGAAGAAACAATTTTCACTCATAAATTGCTAAACTTCACAGTTAATTACAAAGAATCGGTAAGTAATGTTGACATAAGCATGAAATTTTGAAGTGGAATGAATGAAATTGTATTTTCTTTGCAAGACTTAATCCAATATGCTTTATTTTATTTACAACTTTGAAAAAAATATATATTTTTAATGTGTATAAATAGCAGGTGTCTGCAGACTCAGAAAAGCATGGCAGGAAAAAATCATTATTATAGAATCAGAGAGGACATGATTAAAATATATATATAATATTTTGCGCCTTTGTGTTTCATTTCTGATATCATGGCTCTGATGGAAGCATCCATTTTACCTCCCAAAAAAATTAAGAATCTTTCCATGTGGGATTTTGGACAGTTATTGCACCATATTTTCCATACAACCAGTGCTATAAAACCAATAACTGCCTTTAGTCTCTCCCCGCATACGCCTGCCTCTCTCCGCCGCCAACAATTGCGTGTTTAATATTGTTGAAGTGCTATTAAATCAGACGTATTTCTTTTGCTCTGAAATGTTGCTATTTTTGTGAGATTGTGTCAGCTTTAAACTAATGCTGAGGAGTAAAGCACAGTGCCTGTTTTGAGCAGAGAAAGCTCTTTTTAATATGAAACCTAATCCGGAAATATCTTGGCAGTGCACCCTGGCTGTTCTTTAATGTGCGGTTCAATTCTATGCCGATATAGTGCATTAAACCTCTTGGAAATGGCAACTCTGTCTGCTATAAGCTCTCACTCACCGCCTGCTCTCTCGCAAAGTTTTCAAGCGGCAACAATGACGAAGGGGCATCGCATTGTCTCGGCAACACGTGTTGCGGGATAGCCATCTTATCTCCACACTCCAGGCCCATGTAAACACAAAAGCGCTCTTTCTTCCTCTCCTTCTCTCCTCCTCTCCATCCATCGCTCTCACTGATGTGACTCAGAAACGTCCCCGCGAAGCGCTGAGGCGTCGTGTGCGTGTGCGGTTGTGTGTTGTCGTGTAGCGGTGGCTTGTTCGTTCCCTCGCTTCCCCCTCAATCTGCTGTTCTTTGTTTACCCAACAGTTGTTTGACAGAGAGCGCAACACATGCCTATTAGGGCATTTGTGCGGCAGGGAGAGATTACAGCCTCCAGTTCCTTTTTTAAATAAACTCCCACTCACTGCACTGTAATCTGGGTGTGATAATCCCTCTCTATGCCAGCGCTGACAGACAGTGATGGGCGGCAATCTGGTAGAAGGCCTTGCAGTGCTTTTCCTTCCCTCTCTCCAAGACACTTATGTAAAGTAGCCATTTATTTTGCATTAGAAACATCTTCACATTATGCATTAAAGTCATTTGTGCATTTAAATGTGCATTTACAGTAAGAGAGATAGGAGAGATGACATCACCCACATGTGCATCAGTAATGTGATTTTAATGCAATTTTAGGAGGAAAACCCAAGTAAACACATTACTCTAGTTAGTGTAATGTGATCGCACATAAATGTAATTGCGTGAATGTAGGTGCGTGTGTAGGCAAGTGTAAGGTGGATTGCTCTGATCTTTAGCATTAATCTGATTTAGCATCAATATAGAACAGCATATAAAATTTTTTTTTTTTTTTTGGTAGCCTATAAGAAGGTCATAGATAAGCATATCGTGCCTCCATTTATTTGTGTTAGTTTTCAAATGCCTATTTATGTATGGATTTTTTTCTTAAATTTTTTTTAAATATACAAATACATCATAAAATGTTAACTGTTTTTAAACTATAATTTTTTTTTTTTTTTTTTTAATTATATTTTATACCAATTCAAGTACATCCTTTTTCATCACAACCAACAATTTTGCCAGGAATACCATTTTATTTATTTATTTATCATACTTTACCATTGTCATTGAAGACGAAATGTGAGAAGATATGTGTGAAGAAAAGATAAATATCACATGTTAACAGAATATTTTTATTGTCATTTCCAGTCAAGCTATAATCACAGAACAGGGAAATGTAATTTAATTCTGGCTATGAAATTAGCATAAACAAGACAAATTCAGTCATTGTATTTGTAATTTGGGCAAATTATGAAAAAAACTAGTAAAATAGTTTTAATTTGTTGCTCTTAGGGTAAATACAATGAAATTAGCCTTACCAAGACAAATTTAGTCAGGTTTTTCTTTTTTTTTCAAAATGTTTAAAATATAACAGAATGTGTATGGTGAAAATAACAATGAAAGAGATGTTTCAGAAAAAAAAAAANTTGCTCTTAGGGTAAATACAATGAAATTAGCCTTACCAAGACAAATTTAGTCAGGTTTTTCTTTTTTTTTCAAAATGTTTAAAATATAACAGAATGTGTATGGTGAAAATAACAATGAAAGAGATGTTTCAGAAAAAAAAAAAAGATAAAATTCTCCTTGGAGGCATGAAAAATAAATTGCATTAAGAAAGTCCACAAGGTCAGCTGTGCGTATATTTAAGGAAATCACTCATAAATATCTGTATATAAATAATATTTCTGTCACTATTGTAATGTTGGAAATTCTTTGCGTGCTAACATCACAGCTCTTTTCTCTGTGTAGGGTTTTTCAATCAACAGTTTTAATTACACCAGCAAGGTTTTTATTCCATTGAAATAGAGATCATTAAGCATTTATCATGTGTAATGAACATTTCAGTCTTTCATTTTCCAACAAGCTTTGCCGTAGCCTTGTAGAGACATGTCATCCACTGCGTCAGCTTCCTCTGATGAATTTTAGCTTTTTTCTTTGTGTTTTAATCACAAATCATGTTGTAATTGCACCTTACAAAGTGCAATTAGAGGGCCGAAGCCTGCTATTTAATCTACAGCAAAATTTCACCTGATAGCTTGATTTTCATTATCAAAGATGGATAACGAGAGGGAGAGTTGTGCAGCTCTCAGCTCTATCATCAAGGCAATCAGTCCTTTTACCTGATTCAGCCCTTCAAAGCCAACTCTCTCTCTCTCTCTGTCTTTCTCCTCTTTAAGAAATAACGGTAATTTGAGAGCCTATTGTCTAATTAACAATGATTTTATAGAATGGGGTCAAAATGGATCACATGAAAGTGAAAATATGTACTGTGTGTGTATGTATACAGGTACATCTCAAAACATTAGAATATTGTGAAAAAGTTAATTTTTTTTCTAACTTATTTAAAAAAGTGAAACTTAAAAATCTTTGGGCACNAAAAATATGTACTGTGTGTGTATGTGTATATATACAGGTGTATCTCAAAACATTAGAATATTGTGAAAAAGTTCTTTTTTTTTTGTAACTTATTTAAAAAAGTGAAACTTAAAAATCTTTGGGCACACCGCTGTCGGGAAAAGTGTATGATTTGAACAGAGCTGAATGGAGCGCTTTGCTTGATATGCTCAGGATGAATAATCAAGGCTGGTGTAAGAGTGCAAACGCTTTGATTTTGAGGATTGAAAACACTGTTGTTTTTTTATTTATTTATTTTTTATGAACAGTGGGCATAGAATATTCAGGCAAGCCCACACACACTAATCTCCATACACCTCGACCAGTTCTTATATAAAATCCACACAGACTCCAAACGTGCGTATGTGCATTATATTAGACAGTGTATAAACTGCTAAAATTACGCTACATCTGTACACTCCGTAAACACAATACATTACCATAAATTAAAACTGCAATTATGAGCAGATTAGATTTTCCTTAGCATATGTTACACAATATGTCATTAAAACAATGCAAATTAGTGGGAAAGTATTGTTATTTCAGAACAAAATCATAAATAAGAAACTTCTTTTCTCTGTCGTCATCATCAGCACTTCTTAGTCCATTGTAAACTGCTTAAAAAGATTTAAAGGGATAGTTCACCCAAAAATGAAAATTAGC
>SCHK01266304.1:0-10126 GCA_004124795.1 Poropuntius huangchuchieni
TTATTACATCTTTGGACTGAACCAACCAGCTTTTTTGATAGCAGTAGTGATTTTTCACCACTGGAATTGTATTTCAATTATTGCACTCAATAATCACTAATTAGTAGTCATGGACTAAAAAGAGAAGCAGACTGAGATAATATGCTGTTTGAGACATTGTAAATGAAACACTTCAACTTAATAAAGTACATCTGTTTTTTCATATATATTTTTTCACTTTCTTCCTTCATCTGTCATTACATTCACCTTTCTATCCTGAAATCAATTAATTAAACCTCAAATTAAATATGAACAGCCTTTCATGCTCACACTTTTTGCAGTACAAATCAATGTGATTGCTTGGCCTTGGCCTAAAAAAAGTTATTTTATCTTTAGACAAACATAATGTTTGCTAGGATCAAAAATCTGCATTTATTTCTGACATTTCTCTATGTTTCTCTGTAAAGTTAATGTTTTATGCCTCTTTTATGAATTCATATGAATATCAAAACCATATAGCTGATTTCTTGTAATCTGAACTCCAGTCTTTTGTCTTCAGTCTTCAAGTCTTGTGAAACTTTTGATTAATTCTCTTAGTTAAAAAGGAAAAAAATAGGGAACATACCAAGAAAAACAGCTGTGTTATGGATATATTTATTAATGAGTTACTGATATTCACATTGCCATGCATCAAGATATATTCAGGAAATACTTAACATTATAATCTCTCTTTTTTCATATTTAAACAACAGATCTCTCTACCAATATTTTGATAGTGTGTTTTCACAGGTGCACTAAGTATTCCCTTTTGTCCTCAAGCAGCTTGGTGAAAATGTGTTTGACTGTGTGTGTGGTTAAATGTTACATGTGTTTCCAGTAAAATATCATTATTATTGATTAGATTGAGATGTGAGAATGTCAGGTCAGAAGCATGGAATTCTTGGCATACTCTCTGCAGGCATAAATAGTATGTATATGAGCAATGCTCTTAAGAGCAATGCCATAAGTTTGAGACCAAATACTGTATGTGGGGGTCAGGGGTGATCTGACTACACCAGAAAATATTAAAGTCAAGCTTATTCCCACCCTGTTTAAACACACGCTAAAAAGCTTTTCACACTTTTCAGATCATAAGAATAAAGTGATCATCATTCAAACTGCAACAAGATTTAAAATACTGTGCATGGAAATTTCTATGACTATACAAAGCGTATAAATATTTAAAGAGGCAAGTGCTGTTCAGTTTCTGATTAGTGGCAATGCTCAATGGCCAAATATGCTCATTTATAGTTAGTGCATGTTTACATAGAAAACCAAAAGAAAAGCAGCGGAGTGGAATAGAAATCGCGTTCTGTGTGAACAGCCCCTAAAAATAACACTGCATCGTTTCACATTGTGTATCATTGGCTTCACAATCTGCAACGTTTCATAACCCAGAATTCAAACGATGCTAACCTTTTATATATTAAAACTGAAAAACGCTGCTTTCCATGGCTAAAAGTGCGCAGTAAAAGATATACACAGTAAAAGACTATTTCCGTATTTATCTATTGAAATGATAATTTATGAAATTATGTACTTATTTTTGCAAGAATGCAAGATATATTAGTGTGTGCTTTTGAGAAGCAGTTTGACAGGTTTGGCTTACTTCTTGTTAGTCAACTGAATAACTTTGAACAAGCATTTTCATTCATTATTTATACATTCACATTATTTGCAGCTGTCTCACTGGCCTGCGTCACATCGAGCAGGCCAAAAAAGCTAAATTGGCAGCGCTTTGTCTTCTCTTTTATTACCTTTTAATATATTTTTTTCTGTGAACATGCATTATCATGAATAAACATTATTTTAGACATTAATATGTCAAAACCCACTTTAGTTGTCACAAAATGTATCTTTTTGTCAAAGTAACAGTTTATTAGAGTGAGTAAAAGACTTACACTTTCCAGATATTCTCTGAATACCTTTTAAATTATGTTGCTAGGTAACTCTGTCTCAGTCTGCTTACATTGCGGTATTGGACCTAATACATCAAACATTGATCTGGCTGTTGATTACATATGGGTTTACTTTCAGGTGAGAACTCACAGGACACCTGATTCTGTATGAGAAATCTGCATCTAAGCCTGTGTCACGGTATCTGTCCAACATGAGAAAACACAGTTACAGTGCAATGGTATAATGTCATATTGCATGCTCTTTCCTGAAACTAATCTTGATCTAATAAAAAGTGTGTGGAACTATTTTCCCCATTTGGCTTCTAATACTTTATTTTTACCAGTTTTAATCAGTTCATTTCTTTCAGTGATTGACTCATGATTTTGTGATAGTGTGTTGAAAGAATACTGAGATTACTGCCTAAGCCAGTGTTGGAGCCTTTTCTGCTTTGCTTGGATTTAGTGCTGACATTTTACTGGCTGTTACAGCAGCGGGAGAAAATCAGATTCAACATATTTCTGTACGAGAATGGATTATGTCCAGATATCACTGTGGAACTCATGATGGTTAAGACTGATATTTAAAACAGTTGCAGTTGAGACTTATTGGATACGCATGCAACAGAAGGCAGTTAGTCTGTTACTATGCATTCGTCTTTCTGAAAGCTCACAGCATGCGACTAGATAAAGATTCCATTTGATATCTAAAGGTAAATGTATTTGTAGAGCGCTGCTGTGTGTGTGGCCGTTATGACCCGCAGGTTCGAGTCCTCACGTCGGGGCGGTGATCAACTGAAGCTGACCAGCTCTGGGAGGTCAAAGTGAGTGTTTGTCATATAATGTAATGACAGTGGCATAATGTGATCGGGACTGTTGCTTGAATTCGTAATTAAAACACAGTCTAAAGATGTATTTTGCAGGCCCGCTTTCTTATAAGGCCTGGAACAATACATCTGTCTCCTATCAAACTATATATGCCATCGTCTTTTTTGTGCCTTATCTTTTGTTTTCTTTAGTCCCCCAGCCCAAAAATTCAAGGAAAACTACATTTTGTGCTCCTTCTTTCTCACACATACACAGATGACCTAATGCAGGCAAAGGGGACTTTCCAGCATAGTTGTACAGATGATGCAAACTATTGGAATGTGCTTTGTGGACCTGATAGCAAAACCTGTTATCAACAACAATCAATGCAATATCACACATGGGCAAAATTCATTTTATTCAATAAATGGGAGAGATAATAGTTCAAAACATGTCATATGTGTGTCTGTGTGTGTGTATATTTGCCATTTTTATCAGGCTTCTATGTGTAGGTTTAATCATTTCACTTTATTGGCAATGAATAGGTTCTTTTTATTGCCATAAAGTGAAATAACTGAACATAAACATAGGAGCCTGATGAAAATGCCAATTTTAGAAAAGAATTTTAAATGGCACTTAGGCTTTTGCAGCTAAACTCTTCATATATATATATATATATATACATATATATATATATATATATACTATAATCTCTCTCTCTCTCTCTCTTTCTCTCTCTCTCTCTATATATATAATTTTTATTTTTATTTTTTTGAAAAACAGTAGGCCACAAATGCTGAATACTAACTTGTCACAAGGAGGAGGCTACAAACAACCTGTTTGTTGCCTGTCATGTGAATTATTTGGGAGGTAGTGAGCTAATTACATACAATGACAAACATATAATCTAACATCCAAGATGTAATTAAAATAACAACATTTAATTTAGGCTATTTTTGAGACAAGACATGATTTTTAATCAAATTATATTAAAATCAATAATGTTAAATCAATCAAAAGTGGAGGAATAAAAAGGGATAAAAAGTCAAGTTAAACTGATAAATAAAGAAAGAAAGAAAGAAAGAAGAAAAATAATGGCATATGCTTACATATAAGCAAACCCCTCTACTTTTGATTCCTTATAATAAATGAGTGTAGATGAATGAGTACATACAGTACAATAGGTGGCGATATAAGCTTCCGTTGGTTCTCAGTCTTTGAAACATTAAGGAGAAGAAACAGTAGGAAGCGTTTCGCTCCTTGGGTTTAATGGTACATGTCTTGGGAAGATTACCGGTAAATGTCATTACATCTCTTCTTACAAACTTTCTCCGCTCACAAACACTCAAAAGAATATCGTCTGTCGGTAAGAAATGCAATAAAAGTCATGTAAATGTCACAGCCGCTTTAAAGCTTTGAACTTTGTGTATGAAGTCGTAGGTTGATTTATTGAATGGGCATATACGGATTTACCAGTGATTATATTAAAGACCTTCACAATTTAAACATGCCAATAAGAAATTATCCAGATTTGAATGTAGATAATAAAAAGTTGTCAGTTATGCTTGAATGTAAATTACCTGTACTTTGCTCTATTCTATTCTATTCTATTCTGTTCTATTCTGTTCTGTTCTACTGTTTTGTATGCATAACAATGTTCAAACTCAACTCCAATGTTCAGTGTGCTGTCTGTACTTGCTCATACTCATTCTATTCTATTCTATTCTGTTGTTTCTGTATGCATGTTGAACCTGAACTGAATGATCTGAACAAAGGACTTAACAAGATAACAGACTCTAAACTCCAATGTTCAGCGTGTTGCAATCTGTCATTTTGGCATTAGGTGTCAGAGGTTGACTTTCATCACAGAGCAGTTCTGCTGCCTTTTAGAAAACTGATTGCAGGGATTCTGGGACAGAGTTCTGCAGCTTGTGACCATAATCAATAAAAGCTGATTCAACGTTTTTTAGCTGTGTTTTACTGTGCATTTAATCAGCAATTTGTAGTTGCAGTCGATTTATCTTTTGTTCTGATTAAGAAAATTGCTTTAATACATAATTGTTTCATATGATATATTACAATAATACCTTCCCTTTTGACATTTATCTCTTATTGGTTAGTTGTATTGTGGTAGGTTTTCTATAATATAATCAGTTGCTTTTGTCTGGTTTCTTTATTTAGGCCCAGAACTGTGTGGAGCTGATCCGGTTGATGTGATGTGCAGTCCAGGATCGGGGGGTCCTGGAGAAGACCCCTCTGTAGAGTATGTGTACTGCAGAGGAGCAATCACAGAGCTGCTTAAATATGGACCAACAGACCTGCATGCTGCCAGCAAAAGCCCCAATCCTCCCAAAATGCTCATCCTGATCATTCCAGGTAGGACGGTCAAGTTTTCCACTTGTCAGGAAGTCTAAATATACAATATTGTATTGTAGTTAAATTTTAATATATATTTAGCTAATGTAAATTAGGAAAAAAGAACAGTTTAGACATTCCTTTATATTTTTCTTTTATATTTTATATGTCTGAATCATTGGCTTGTTTGATTAGTTCAAAAAATGTGGATTCAGTCATTAGCAAACAGTGCTGTGTGTAGCTCAGAGAGGCATAACAGTTCTGCTGTGGCTTTGTTTGGAACTTTTTCCGTTGGTGAAATTAAACAAAACTGACAATATTGTGTCCAAAATGTAACACGATATTAACTTTTCTTTTTATTGAACTGATGACTAAAATCAATATAATTTGCAACTGGGAAAAACAGCACTCTTGCTCATGTGATATTGCTAAACGGTATCACATGATTTAAGACAAAACCCCATTTTTTTGCCCTCATATCTTGAATTTTAGGATCATATAAATGCTACATTGTGCAGTCAGTCGTCCTGCATCATGTTCATGAGCAGCAGATCTAGGCCTGGGCAGCTGCATTAAACGCCTTAATTTTAGCCCTTTTTTTCCATAATTAATCACACCCAATTAACCTGTTAAATCCTCAGCCCTAATTATAATATATCTTATATTTTTATATTATATTACAAATTGTATTTTATTCCTTTTAGCTCCTCTTAATTAGTACATGCTAGTCCAGGACTTGTATTTCTGACTCAACATTTCAATTCAATGAATCAACAATGCCAAAAATTAATGTAAAAATTCATATTCGGCCCTTAAAGTTTTTAATATATATTGCACGATGACATATATTATATTATATTATCATTTACGTTTGAGACAGCCCAAAATATCAAACTTGGGTATTGCTATGTACACTGTCTGTTTTATTTATTATCTTGCATTGTTTGCATGAATCTTTTTCTATGACTTCACTTCCATAATTAAGACCAAGCACCAAATAAACCTGTCTTGAAGTGAAATGCATATCGTAAACTGAGCTGTGTTAGGTTTTGGTTTCCAAGGCATAAATAAACATGACTAATGGAACTAGCCAAATTTGTGTAGCGGTGATTGGTACACAGGTGGGTGAGTGCGTCACAGCTATCTGAAGCATTGGACATAACACAGTCCAACAGATGCAGGGGATATGAGAAAAAGTTCAGCTCAGTCAGGATTCTACCCTTTTTTACGCTTGGCCCTGGGTCAAGAGGAAAACCCCAGTGGAAAATGGCTCTACGGGCCACCACTCTTCCCCTGACAGCAGCTTCTAGCGCACTGACTTCATGGAAAAGCTGTGTAGCTCAGGAGCAGATGTTAAGCACTAAAAATATTGTTTCGGATTATTACACCTAGTCAGAAGAACTATGTTCATGAACAAATCAGGCCAGTTTTGTGAACCAAATTGACCAATTCATTGAAGAACAAATTGTTCATCAATATGAATCTGTTGGATTAAAGTGCACAAGTTATATGAACCAATTTTGTGCTGGTTTTATGATGCTTTTTTTGAATATTGAACGGTCTAGTCCCATTCTGAACTGAACAAGAGACCCTCAAAAATGTCTGTGGCATGAAACTTCACATCTCTATCATCTATTACATATTTTTACAGTTACAGAACGTGTTTTCCACAGATATAGCTGTTTATGAATGTTAATAACAAAGACAGCTTAATTTTGCTGAAAGCCATCATGTCCAGGCAGTCGGCATGTGTTCATGATTCACTGAATTACTGCATAGCACATGTTTTTTATAGTTGTCTTCTTAAAGCAGTTTAGCTGTCAGTGAAGTGTCTTATGTTGTCACCCAGTTTCATACTTACGAAATTTCATCTCCCAGTTCCTCTTTGTTTATCCTTCTCCAAAAATAGAAAGATCATTCTTGAACTATCATTCAAACGTTTGGGCTTGGTAAAAATGTTTTAATGTTTAAAATAACCGTTTTCTTTTTGAATATATTTAAACATGTAATTTATTCCTGTGATGCAAAGCAGCCATTATTCCAGTCTTCAGTGTCACATGATCTTTCAGAAATCATTCTAATATGCTGATTTGCTGCTTAAGAAACATTTCTTATTATTATCAATGTTGAAAATGGCTGTGCTACTTAATATTTTTGTGGAAACCGTGAAACTTTTTTTTCAGGATTCTTTGAAAAACAGTCCAAAAGAACAGCAATTATTTTAATAGAAATCTGTTGTAACGTTTGATAAATGTCTTTATAAGTATCTTTACTGTCAATTTTGATCAATTGAATGTCCTTGCTGAATAAAAGCTGAATAAAAAAAGTACTGACCAGCCTTATTTTAAATGACAGCGTACATAGCACTTTTTAAATTCCTGACGTAAGCTATTGAAAAAAAGAGAAACCCCAACTGCAGATGTCCTGCAGAGAGAGCACGGTCAAACTGATGACCTTAAAGAGGGCCGCTTTTCACCAGGCTCTGAATGTCACTGAGCATTGTGCTCAATAGACTCTTTATGGGAAATGGAGAGCCCATACGCCGACACTGTTATTGTAGAACCTGTGCCCTTTTCTCCAGAGATAACGGCAATAATCTCTGCAGTCTGGCCAGAGGCTCCCTTGGCTCTTACATCCGTCAGGGCCGGCACAGGTGCTGCTCTTTTAATAGGTTCGTTCTGTAAGAATGAGGATCGGTGTTGTATTATTGAAACGAGCACAGTGTCTGAAGAAAGTAGAAGGATATAAACACAAATAATATTTTATTTGCCATTGGAAAACTTTGTTTCAACATTATATAGTCTTATTACACCTGCTTGTGTGAATGATACCGAATTGAACCTTTTTATTGCATGGTGTGACAAAGCAATCATGCTTTCCCAGAAAGATCTGTATTTATTAATGATTGTTACTCATTAATAGTTAGTATTGTTCAAAATACAAACTGTTCATTGTTTTTTTTTGTGTATTTAAGGCATGCATTTCCCAAAAAGGTCAAGTTTTAATTTAGTCCTGTTAGAAACAGGTATACTGAGGTTTGTGTGCGATGCATAAATGCTAAATCACCTCAGTTCGTGTAGCATGCTAACCGTGTTAACTGTCTAAACCACTGGATGGCAGCAGGTTTGCTGTGTTATTGCTGATTTTGTATGTCCCCTGCCGAGCATGAAGTGTTTCATGTTGTTTCCTATTTTGAAAGCTTTACAGTGGAAATGTAATAGTACATAATTAGCCAGTTAACATTAATTAGTTTAGCAGTCATTATTTTTGTTGTTTTATAGAAGCTGTCTATTTGAAATATTTATTTTAGAGAGCTTTTAGACCCATTTCTGAGGGATCTTGAAGCTGTTATCTACATGTTATCTATATTAAAAAAAAAAATTCTCTAAATATCCCACTGTCGATTACAAATTGTCATGTTTTCGGCTAAAGTACAACAGATTTAAAGGTGATCTTGTCTGACCTTGAAGAATATATAATGATTTATCAATATAAGGAAGGATATTTTCTATATTAAATTGTAAAAGAAAATTGTTCAGGCCTTTATCGTTTTAAAAGAAGAAAAATTGCTTATGATGAGACCTATTTAAAGCACAGAGATGTTCAATGGGTCAGGGATAGCTATCCAGATGGTTTTGATTTATAGGAACCTGCTGTGCAAAGCACTCTGCTTGTCCCACCAGCTGTATCCAATAGCCCACAGTATCACATTGTTTGATAATTCATAATAATCCTACAAAGATTCCTCTTTCCTTTGCCATCTTTAGACAGTATGTTGGTTTCCACTTGAGGTTGAGGCACATTGTGTTCACAGAGTTAATCAGTGTGAACTTTACTCTAACTTATGTTCCTAATAACATGGCCTTTTTTATCACCAAAAGTTTCCAAGGGGTTTCCCTCTCTTTTTGGATACGGAATCTAATATTTATGTCCGTTTTCATGGCTCATGCATGGAACAACTCCACTCCAGCCAACTCTGCTGACCACCTTGCAGCTATATAAAATTATATGAACGTTCTGCAATTATGATTCTCTTGCTAGCATTTGATGAGCAGGTGGATCAGGAGTTACGATGGGCTTGCCAAGGAGGTTATTATTTTTGCTTTTTCATGCATTTCTGGGATTTCTGGCATAATGCTTTTAGGAATGTTACCCGGAGGTTGTATTTGATTGTCAGTCCAGCAATGACCTTTTACCCTCACCTTTAGTCTTGCATAGCGAGTCCTTAACCCTTTATTATTTTAATAGATTTTAATACGTAACAAATTGTTTATTTGGTCCTCAAGAAACATTTCTTATTATTGACCACAAACGTTTGAGCTTCTCTGACTTTTCACATGTAGGGTAGTTTCTTTCTTAAGTCTAGTGTCTGATGTTGTTCTGAACAGCCTCACAATCCCAAAATGCACAAATGTGTGTAAATGTTTTTTATTAGTGTGCTTGATAGTTTTTGTGCTGCTTCTCTTGTTTGTTTGAATAGCATATTATATTCGTGACCTCAAACAGTACAGTAAGTTGCATTTACTGAGCCAATTGAGTTTAAACTGACTGTTATATTAAAAATACCTGTTTTGGTATTCTCTGTTGATTCGTAAATTGTTCCTCATCCATCCAAACTTTTCCACCTCCTAAGGGTTGACAACTCCCCTACTGCCTTTTATCCTGGATTACAATACCTCTTGAATAGATTGAAACAACCCTCAGAGGGCAATCTGTCAGGAGATCTGGCTATAGTCACCCTCGTGTCTGCATGTTTGCCAGAGTCAATAAGCATTTTCACTTGTTCCTCTCTGCAGACTGGATCAGCTTTATGGCATGTTGGAGCTAATAAGTTAAAGACAACTTCACACACTGTCTGCATGAACGAATTCCAGCACTTGCTAATGCCTTCCTTACGGCAGGTCTCCTTAACCTGTTTAACTCCATTTCTGTTTTTGTCTGCCCTTTAATGCTATTAAATGGTGGTATCTGTTGACAGACATTTTCTATTAAATGCTAAAATGTTCTGTTTAATGCAGGGTTCTTATAGTTAACTAAGACCAGTAAAAAAA
>SCHK01266477.1:0-13938 GCA_004124795.1 Poropuntius huangchuchieni
ACAGGCTGATCGCTTCCATGCCATACCTCACTAATGCTGGAATTTGTGCTAAAGAAGCCCCAACCAAGCATTGAGTGAAGAAATGAACAAATTTTAAAGAACTGGAACTTTTCTGTTTTGCAATTTAAAAAAAAAAAAAATTGATCTTAGGAAATATTCTAATATTTTGAGATACTGGATTTTTTACTTTCATGAGCTGTAAGCTCTAATCATCAAAATTAAAACAAATAAACTTTTAAAATATTTTACTTTACATGTAATGAATGTAGAATATTTGAAATTTTAACCTTTTGACATGTTACAAAGAAAATTAACTTTTTACCAATATTCTAATTTTTTGAGATGCACCTGATAAATAAATATATCTGTGTGTGTGTGTGTGTGTGTGTGTAAAAGTGGGTCGCAGCTTTATGACAATGGGAGAACGTGGGTCCTAAGGCCAAACCAGTTGAGAACCACTAGCCTAGCATATATTTGCCATCAGAATTAAAGTACTCCAGCCTAATTTACAGGAGCGAACCACTACTGATGATGTATAATATTTTATAATTGTGATTATAATCTTCTCTTCAGAGGTGAATGAGTGTAGCGGCGAGCCTTGTCTCAATGGGGGTATGTGCATCGATCTGCTGAATGATTTCTACTGTCGCTGCACTGACAGCTGGAAAGGAAAGACATGTAACTCACGTAAGTGAATATATGTTTTAGTTTCCATTTTAGGCATTAAACTTTATGCACCTGTACTCAAAGTAGAGTTATTGTTACAGGAGACAGTCAGTGTGATTCCAGCACATGCGCTAACGGAGGAACATGCTATGATCACGGAGACTCATTCCGATGTGCGTGTCCCTCTGGATGGGGGGGCAGTACCTGTAACACAGGTGAGATAGAAACCAGAACACCTCCATGTTGACCTCATTTAATCTGTATTTTTCTGACTATCTTTGTCTCTCTCTAGCCATGAACAGCTCGTGCGAATCTGGTCCGTGTCTAAATGGCGGGACTTGTATTGGAGGGGGCAGCGTGTTCACCTGCATCTGTAAGGATGGATGGGAGGGGCCTACCTGTGCTCAAGGTAATACCACGCCCACTTACCAATGTTCCCCCAACTCTTTCTCTTTTCCCAAAATATCCACTAACTAAACCTTGTGCATGTGTAAATGCGATTTACTCCCACGTGTATGGCAGGCTGTGATTTGCCCTGACATGCCTAGTTCTGATATATCATCTGGTAGTTCTGCCTTTATGAGATGTTTTCATTCTGTTTTCAGATGTTGATGACTGCAACCCTCATCCATGGTAAGTGATGCAACAGATAACATAAGTGAAGAAAAGTACAGAAAAGAGAACAAAACAATTACTCCCGTAAACATGTTACTGAAAAAACTTAGTTTGAACTTTTAAATCTGAATATAGAATATAAATGTGTCTAAACCCATACATCTAATCTGGGAAGGAAGCTACTAGTTGCACCTGTAGCATCTTTATCTCGCTAAGCTGGTAAGATATACTCAGATGCTGTCTCTCTGTCCCTCTCTTTCTGTAGTTATAATGGGGGACAGTGTGTGGACGGGGTCAACTGGTTTCGCTGTGAGTGTGCACCTGGATTTGCAGGACCTGACTGTCGAATCAGTGAGTAAATAAATATGCAAATATCTCTAAATGTGACTATGAATATTCAGGAAATGACATTCCTTTAAGTTTATTATTCTAACATTTAAAAAATAAAATACTTAAAATGAATACTATTGTTTAAAATTAATATGAAAATATTAATATTAAATAATTTACAAGTGGAATGTTCAGAAAACCTGTTTGAACTTGTTTGATAGACTTTGTCTTTGCAGTTCCATTTAGTGCAACTAATGGTGCAAAAATTAAGCACTTCGTATATTGTGAGCAATTCATCCATGTGTTCATGTGTTTCATTTTAAAAATTGAGCTCATCATTTTTAATAAAATATCAGTCTTCTTGTGAACTGACAGACTTCTATCTGGTGACATACAGGATGTCGCTTTCTTACAACCAACTGCAAGCTTGCATTCATATCCAGTCAAAACCAAATGAATTGAAGTCCTCATCCTACGTTTTTTTTCTGTTTCATTGAGCCATTTCACTCAGGTGTATATCACAATAAGGAAGAAAGGTCTGATGCTACTTTCAATAACACTCTCTACTTCTGTCACTCACTCGATCTCAGACATAGATGAGTGTCAGTCCTCTCCCTGTTCGTATGGAGCCACATGTGTGGATGAGATTAATGGATATCGCTGTCTTTGCCCCATGGGACGAGCTGGACCGCGCTGCCAGGAGTGTGAGTTCCCACTGACAGACCACCCTACTTGTTTGCATTAAGAGAAATGAAGTGTTGAAAATCTTTGCTGTCTACTCATGTCTTGTGAGCCCACCTTAACTTCAGCCAAACAAAACTGGACTAGACTAAATTGCCTCTTTCAACAGGGGTCTGTGGTGGTACTGCACAGGCTCCGCCAACTTTTATTTGGAAAAAAAATTAAAATACAGCTAAATGCATTCAGCTAAATGTTTCATTGTGTCTTACAAATTAAAATGCATTAAGTAAAATGTAATAATTATTTATTTATTAAAATGATGGGATGGCATATTATCATTTGAGGCATATTATAATAGGACAGCCTTAAAATGCAACACTCAGTTATGTACAATATATAATGGAGGTCCCTGCTCCATCTTGCTGCATTTATTTGTAAAAAAAAATTAAATAAAAATAGTAATACTGTGAAATATTTTTACAATTTTAACTTTTATTTCTATAATGGAAAACCTGAGACCAGTCTTAAGTGCCAAATGAAAAAATCATTCTAAAATGCTTATTTTGTGTTTTTTTTTTCAATTTGTGGAAACCCAAATCATTTTTTCAGGATTTTTCGATGAATAGAAAGTATAGAACAGAATAGAACAGCATGTATTTTAAATATTATGAATGTCTTTACTGTCACTTTTGATCATGTTAACGCATCCCTGCTAAATAGAAGTATAAATTAAAAAAATCTTACTTACTCCAAACTTTCAAACTACTGTAATGTTTATGATCAGATCTCTCTTTTTTCTCTGTGTTCCCTCTTCATCTGTAGTTATTGGTGTTGGAAAGGCATGCGATCGCTCTGGGGTGCAGGCTCATCACGGTGATCGCTGGGAGGATGGGTGCAACAGCTGTCAGTGCATGAACGGAAACATCAGATGCACTAAAGTGAGTCCAACAAGCTACCTCAGACTGTGCTACTATACCAATCAAATGCCAATTGCAGTCACATTCAGTGTAAAATGTTAATGTCAGATGGAGTTAAAAGGTGAAAATGCATTGAGGACATAATAATTTTATGTTATCATGTATTCCTTTATTTTTATTATTATTTATGTAGATACTTTTTCTTATTGTGACCACAGGTGCATTGTGGTCATCAGCCCTGCTTGTTACAGTCGGACTCTGGTGAGCCACAGCGCCCCCTGTGTCCTCTAGGACAGGAGTGTGTAGAGCATCATTTCCTGTCTTGCCTTCGTCCACCATGCAGTCATCTGGGTATATGCGCCACTCGTGAACATCCACAGCCCATTGATACTCGGTGCCTACCCAACAATGGCTACCTAGACGACAGCTGTGCTCGTGTTACACTTGTATTTGACTCTGACAGTGTCCCTCAGGTAAGAATTCATTATTTAGTAAATGCTAAAAGTACTAAGTCAAATAAACACAGCTCTTTATCTCAGACTTGACACACTTGATTTTTCCATTCCATGGGTTTGTATAACAGGGCACTACTGCTGAAGGAGTCTGCACAGAGCTAACGTATCTGCCAATCACACGAACCCTGGCCAAAGACCACACCCTTTCCATTCTTTGCGACCAATCACCTTCCAGCCAAAATGCAGTGGAGGTTGCTATGGTGAGCTCACTTTCTTTAATCATCAGTCGTTAATCCTATAAAATTACCTCATCTGCTGTAAACAATCCCTGTCTGCTTGGTACTCTCGTTCAGTCTCAGATCTTGACGTGTCATATAAAAACACTGTTAAAAAGACTGAACATAAAAGAAGGTTAATGATGTAGATTTAACTGTTTCTTGTTACTGTACCTCAAGTTGTCAGTTCATTATTTATTAGAAGCTGTTTTCAAATGCCAACAAATACAAACTTTTTACTTGGAAAGTGGGCCTTGAAGAAAATCCCAACTGTGGCGACATTTATGTGTGCTTATCTCGTAAAAACAATTACTCTAACATAACTTGAAGGCAGCGTAAAACAGCGTGCATCAAAATACAGATTTTCTTCATTCAATAACACGCTCTTCCTGAAACCATCACATCTGTTTTCCTTCACTTCGGAGTGTTTATTTCTTTCTTTCCGTCTCGTCTGTCCTTTAAAACATTTCCCTGCCTTTCTTCCAGTTTGCACTTCTTCAAAAAAAGGCCCTTTAAATCAGAGTCAAACGGCTTCCAAAGAGAGCTTGTAAAATTTGATTCTTTTTGTAAGTTCTTTTGTGACTTATTTTCTTTCAATTCCCTCATCTAAATGTTTCTTTCACATCAAAAATCCAGCTTTTCATCCCTTAACATACCTCACCTGTCCTGCTCTGCACTCTCGTCTTTATCTCCTTCACTCACTCTGAGACCATTTCTGTAGTAATGCAGACTCTTGGGGCCCTCTACTTTAAGCCCTTAATGGCCAGAATCTTAGTTCTACTCTTTCTGTGATGTTGTAATGCTGTTAAGATTTATGTTGTAAGATTGAAAGTTTTCCGGAAAAGGAGCGGTAACCTTTTATGGTGTGAGCTCTCATAAGGCTGTGCTTTGTGCTGATGTTATAAGCTCAGCATTGGGACATCCCCCGCGGACTCCAGCGTGGTTATACCCTGACTATTACCACAGACAAATTACATGTGGCTGGTCATGAAATTTAAGGGAAAGGTGAATAACTTGCCCGGTCAGGTCTAACTTCTTTCATTTCTGATCTTGCTATTCTTTTTTTCCTTCCTCACCCTAAATTCCTTTCCTCCTATTTTATGCTGTCTTTCTATCTCTGTCATTCCACTATGTCTCCATCATTCCTCCTTCCCTTTTCTCTGACTGTACTTTTTCTTTTTTTTGTTTCAATTTTAATGTTTTCTCACGAAATGAGAGGGAAAAAAGAAGAAATATTGTTACATCACAAAATTTTATTTCCAGACTCAAATTAGATTTTCCCTTATTAGTTATCCTTATAGGACTGGGACTTTCTCATTGCTTGCTACATAATCAAATGTTTGTTTTATCTGTTTTATTTTGTGGTTAAACTTTTCCTGGATGTCGTAATTTGTGTTCTTGTGTCTGCCTGTTTCAGTAGTGAGGTTGTGTGTCTCTACCAATTTGGCTCTTAGTTGTTGTTGTTTTTTCAATTTTACTGTTTACAGATATTGTCTGTTTTGGAGTTTTCCAGCAAGTGATATAATTATGTGAATGCAAGTAAAACATCAGGACTATAGCTAAAAGAATTTGCTCTTTTTCATTCTCTCTGTTTTGATTTCTGCAGTCATATGAGCAAAACACCTTTGTTGAGGGACGAGCTCAGATACAGGATGTTGTCCGCTCCATCATTGATGTTCTGTCCAAACCTCACAACAGCACATTACTGTTGGCTGTGAGAGAGGTCAGAGTTGACACTCAGGATCCGCGTCCCCAAGTTGGTGAGTCAGATGTGTCTCTTTTAGGCTTTATTTTTATATTTAATAATCTCTTTTATATTTATAAAATGCATATATTCTAATAATATAATAATAATAGTAAAAGTTTTGGGTTGGTAAGATGCATTTTAAAATGTAATTTATTCCTGTGAAAGCTGTCAAATTTTCAGCATCATTACTCCAGGCATCAGTGTCACATGATCCTTCAGAAATCATTGTAATATGCTGATTTGATGCTCAAGAAACATTTTTTTTTATCATATTGAAAATAGTTGTTCTGCCTAATTTTTTTGAGGAAGCTGCAATACATTTTCAAGATTCTTTGATGAATGCAAAGAGAATTTTTTTAACATTATTTATGTCTTTGCTGTCACTTTTAATCCAAGTATTCATTTCTTTTAAAAAATCTTACTGAGCCCCAAAATTTTGAATGTTAGTGAATATATTTAATGTCTTTTTGTCTCTTCTACAGGTTACCTCATTCCCTTGCTGTGTGTGCTGTTTGTGGTATTATGGATCTCATGTGTCATCGTCTGCGTGTGGTGGTTCAGGAGACGCAGGAAAGCGAGACAAAGAGAGGACACACAGATGGAGGAGAACATCAACAACCAGCGCGGGACACTACTGAGCACTCGCACGCCTCACAAAGACAACACAGACCCGCTGCAGGAGAACAAGAACCTGCTTTACCCTCTGGACCGGGTTGGAGACGGAGCCGAGCGAGAGGAAGAGGAGGAAGAAGGAGATGAAGAGAGCGACAGAGGGCTGGTTCTGCACAAGTGCTCATCTCTTGCATACACTAAAGGGGACGCAGTGTACACTATTCACACTACAGCCCAAAATCAGCCAAACAGGACACACTACAGCAGCAAAGACAACCGCTGCAAGAACAATGTGAACGAGAGTTTAAGCGAGCACACGAAAGATCATTACGTATGAAAGAACCAGACAAACTGGACAAAAATCTAAGTATTTTTTTGCTGTCTGATCTGAAAGCTTATGGGCTTGTGCGATTGGTGTTTTCATCCTTTTTTCGTCATTGGGTAGTCAAATGAAACAGGGATTTGTGTCACAAAAATGCAGCAAATGAGACTGATTCAAAGAATGGTTTTCAAAATTCTTTTCTTTTGTTTACACTTGCACTCACTTTCCTTAAAAAGAAGGACATTTTTACACAAAGCTGAACTTTGAGATTATGTCTGTGAACTGTGGCGTGACCTTTGACCCTCGGGGCTGAGAAGGAATCAGCGATAGGCAGCTTTAAAGTGTTTTTGATTATGTCCAGACCTGCCCAAAGTCAAGTGTTAGAAGCCGTTAAATCTTCCAGAGGTGTATATACACAAGTGCCTCATTGAACCTTCATGATAGCGCTTACCTTTTATATACATTTTGCATAATAATACACATATGTTGGTTCTTGTTTTTGTTAACAAATGCTGTTGACACACTTAAATGAGAAGTTCGCCCACAGGAAGATTCAGTCATCATTTACTCACCCTCATGTCATTCTAAACCCGTATGACTTTCTTCTTCTGTATAACACAAGTTACATAAGAGTGTAGAAATTCACTCAAGAACTAGAGCTTTCAGGCTTCAAAAGTGACGCAAAACCACCATAAAAATATCACAAGTGTATCATAAAATTGGTATATTACAAGTCATCTGGAGCCACGTGATAGCTTTGTGTGATGAACAGACCAAAAGATACTTCGTTATTCACTAATAGCTCACCTTTTGTTGGGCTGTTCACCTGTTGTCAGTGAGTGAAAACCAGATCATTCAGAGTTGAACTGGATCAACTGATTCATTAAAAAGCTCTAACTCAAAAGAATCATTTGTTCATGAATCAGACAATCTCTAGCACTCTCAATAAGGAGATTAAGGGCATATATCAAGATATTATGTGAATTCACACGAATCTATTGTATGACATCAGAAGCCTTTGACAAGAGCTCGACAGCCTCAGTCCTCATTCATTTTTATTACACAGAAAAGAGAATAAAACAACATTTGGAATGACGTGAGGGTGAGTAAATGATGAAAAATTTCATTTTTCGGTGAACTAAGATACTGGGATAGTTCACTTTGAAATTAAAATTTGAAGTTTATCAGGTTACCCCAAGGGCATCTAAGGTGTAGGTGACTTTTTTTCTTTATTAGATCCAATTTGGAGATTTTTAAGTCAAACCGTTGTAGTCTGTCAGTCATATAATGCAGGTATAGGGAACTTTCTCTATGAGAGGAAAAAAAACATGCACAGAGAAATCCAAATTAAAACGTAGCCCCTCTTAGCTTCACATTGTTTGCCTTAAGACACGAAACGAACGGTTTGTGTGAGAAAACAAACAGTATTTATAGAGCTCACAGACCAGTTGGACCGAGTCGGACCTGGTGGTGTACTAGAGGTAAAAAACTATATAAATACTGTTCGTTTTCTCGCTCGTTTCGGACTATAACGGTTTGACTTAAAAATCTCCAAATTGGATCTAATAAAGAAAAAAAGTCACCTACACCTTAGATGGGGTAACCTGATAAACTTCAAATTTTAATTTCAAAGTGAACTATCCCTTTAAGTATAAAAGGTTTACTGTTTTATATTGAAATTCACCTTCTTTGGGAACTGGTACTAATAGTCCAGACAGTAAGAGTATTCTGACTGATAAACTCTCACTCAGCTCTTGATGGTTAGAAATTATTGCTTATTTTAAATTTTTTTCAAGTGACAGCCATATAAACAGAACAGTCATGATGTAAAGAATCAAGGGCCACTTCAGTCAGTGCACTATTGTGTTGTCGCAAAACACTTTTTGGTTTTTGGTCACACAGTAGAGGACAATGATTTTAATTCTTTAATCACTGAGAGAAAGTTCATTATATTGAAAAAATATTCATATGTACATATGTAAATAGTGAAAAAAGACATAGCTGTGTATATTCGAGTTTAGTAAGTTATGTGACACCTTTTTATCCTTGTCATTCTTAGAATTATTACTTTTTCTTATTCTCTCCTTTAGTTGCTCGCCTTTTCAACAGTGTCATTCCTTTTATTTATGTTGGTCAGAAAATGTTTTATATATAAATATGTAAAATGGCCACAGGTTGGTAGTCTATCTGTGGAGACTATAAAAAGAACTTTGAACAATAGATGATCTTTCTTCATGTTAGAATAGATTATCTGTGTTGTTTTTATGACTTTCCTAATGAATGTCGACTAAGGATTGGACACGTTGACCATGCTGAAAGAATGTTTTGCCACTGATCAAATGCTGACTTCTTCTGAAGGCCTACAGTACTTCATTGGACAAAGACTCAAGACTTCAAAGAAATATGCTGCATGTTTGAGTGGCACTTTGTTTCCTTGGAAAAGTCCAACACCTGCATTTTCAAGCCACTGTCAGTCATGATATAATTATGTGTTTATATTAGTGTCTCAAGACTGTCTGGTTTTTAAGTTGGATGTTGGAAGACTTTGGAAGATTTTTTTATTATTATTCTTAATGTTTTCAGAACATCGTTGCTTTGTATTATTATGCTACAATTCAAAATGAACCACAAATGGACCAGAGTATTGACCCATGTCAAAGACAGAAAACACTTGAGTTCAAAGTGTATCTTCTGCCTGAGTATTGTGTTGAATATCAGATTTTATATTTATAAAATGGTACTATATTTCTGTAATACCATTTTTAAAAGAACACTATGAGTAAATGTTATAAATTGTGTTATCAGATATCCTCCCTTGTCTGGGGTGGCTGGGGTATTTTTCCCTCCTTTATTCATGAGATGTTCTGTCATTTGATTGGGGTCAAATCAAATGCAATTAAGATTTTTGGAAGGTCAGAAAAAATTGTATCAGTGCATGTTGCTTTGGCTGAATGAAGGGAACAATGCATGTTTTTCATTGTCATGTGTTTCATTTCTTGTCTTTAGTTCACAGAAAAACATAATACAGTTGAATATAGAAATGATTGGATGATGCAAAATGTGACTAATTCAGATGAGTTTAGATTCTGAATAATATCACTCCTCAGTGAAAGTTTCGTTATTGTAATATTAAGGAACTGAAACACTACCCTAACATGGGAAAACAAGTCCATCACATTTCTGGCTGTGATTAGTTCTACATGCACTGATGCTCATACTGAATCTGGCATTTCATTTGTTAAATTTGTTTGATTTTCCCAAATATTTATTAAAGACTTTTGTACCTATGAGGTTTACACTTTTATTTCATATGTAGCATGATGTCTTCATTTTGCTTTTTCATTCCAAAACACAAGCTCATGCCTCATGTGTCAGCTGCTGACATCAAGCGTGACAGTGAAAAGAATCCTCTGAGAGTTGAAGAGGATGATAGCAAGGGCTTTGTTTTGACTCAGTCAGAGTAACGATGTGTATCATCTCTCTTAAAGATTAACCTGCTCTAACTCATCCTGGGTCTCAGGGCTTTAATTTCCCAAGGAGAAAAAAGACACACCCACATAAAAAAAATTCCTCCATTTCTTTTCAGAACTATTCACCTTGGATTACCGGATCTTTCTGGAGGACGAGGGTGTAAAGCATTGGCAAGCAACCAGTAAAGATTTTTTTAAAAAGGCATCACAGCTGTTTTCAACACTGATTACTGAAGTTTCTTGAACACCAAATCAGCATATTAGAATGATTTCTGAAGAATCATGTGACACTGAAGACCGGATGATGCTGAAAATAAAGGTTTGCCAACACAGAAATAAATTACAGTACCTTCTAAAATATAATAGTCAACATTTGAAGTGGATCAAAAAGTTCATTAAAGTTTTCCTAAGATAAGAACACATTTTGTTTTAGGTTTTAGGACAACTTTGATGAAAGGTTTTGATCCACTTCAAATGAATATTAAGTTAACAGTTAAAACAGTTCAATTGCAATAATATTTCAGAATTTTACTGTATATTTATAAACTGGAAGTCCTGTAAAAGACTTGCTTTCAAAAACATGAAAAAAGCATCACAGCTGTTTTCGACATTGATAACATTTTTTGAGCACCAAATCATCACAATGATTTCTGAAGAAGACTAGAGTAATGACTTCTGAAAATTCAGCTTCGCCATCACAGTAATAAATTACCTTTTAAAATATATTTAGATAACAGTTAAAACATAAATTGCAATACTGTAGATTTATTAAGCAAATTGGTAGTCCTGGTGAGCATAAGAGACTTGCTTTCAAAAACATTTAATAAAAAAAAAACGTTTGAATTGTGTAGTGTAGTTTACCAAAACTACTAATTGTCATGGAAATAAGTTAATGCTAGTTCATGCCAATTCATGCTAGTTTCACATACAATGAAAGTGGCTGGGGTTGTTATGCTCTAAAAGTGAATTAAGATTTAAGAGCTGCTTTATATTACAGTATATTTTCCTTTAACTCTTAATGTGCAAAATCATAGAAATTGGAGTCCAAATTAGTTAAAAACTACTCAATACTAGACCCTTAAATACTTTTTTACGTGTACTAGAACAGGTTTTCATGCTTGATATTTTCGGTTTGTTTGTTTTTATATATTATTGCAGCACCTCTCTTCCAGTCTGTCTTGAACGCCCTATTTATTTCCTATTTCGATGAAACCTCTCCTTCCGAATCAAGAATTGTGCTCTGATTGGTTAGCTTGCCCTGTGCGTAGTGATTGGCGAATCACTAAGAGCGTGTTCCAGAAATGTCTCCCCCTGAAACCACGAGTTTCATCTGCTCAGCGGAAAATATTAATGATGGCTCCAATTTTGCCATACCTATTGGAGTCCAATGCAGACCCTGAGAATGTTTACAAGAACAAGAAGATCACGCAGAAACTTTGCAAGCACAAATAAAGGAGTTTTGGAACCGGGGTGGAAGAAACAGCGTCTGTTCCCCATGGCACTAACACGCTACTAAAGGAGCTCTTCTTCTTCATCTTCTCTAGTACAGCTCAACAAGATCTCATCTGTAGGCAGGGATTACTATATTTAAATTAGCAACAGTGTGTTAAAGAGAATATCTCCTTTTAGAATGGACTTTGAGTTTTGTAAATTTGCAGATCTTTTTATGCTCAAACAGCAACATTACACACTAACTAAAGCTGAAAAAGGGTAAAAGCATAACTGATTGAGATACATTACTCCATTTTTTTTTTACATCGAGGGCTTTTCAATTCCAGTTCTGGAAGGCCAGTGTCCTGCTGGGCTTTGCTCTGGTCCTAACCAAACACACCCAAACAAACTGCAAGGATGAAAAACTGCAGGACGCTAGAGTTGAAGAGCCCCAGTCTGTGGTTTTGCACCCTCAGGTCTTGTTAGGTGGCCTGGTGCCCTTGGTCTGAACTCTGTGCTGAAATGACTTTATCCAGTAACATGTCTGTGGTAGTGGAAAGGTGTCTATTTTAGGAGCGTGTTTTTCTTGCCGTACTGTAATATATACTTCATGGGGAGAGCAGGTGCTGGTAAGCTTACTGTATGAAGGGACAGTAAGTGCACTTGACTGCTAATGTCAACAGTATAGTAGGTTCACGTGTAGGTACTTTGGCGTGTGTGTATGAGCGAGCATGCTTTGATTTGCTGGATGTTGGCTCCATGCTAAGCTGTAGTATTATTGCTGAGTCAGCAGTGGTATCAGATTCAAAATCTGAGCTGCATGCACAGACATAAAGAAAAGAATTTAGCGAACACATTTGTTCTGCCAACAGAGGAAACTGCCAACAGGAATCTGGCAGCTCGGTCTTCAGTACCTGAAACTTGAGGTACACCTCACATTCCTGTTTTATAAGCTGAGAGAGAATGACAAAGAGAGAGAAAGAAAAAGAAAAAAAAAATCAGAAACTATGCTGTAAAAAGTTGTTTGCACTCAAATTTAATTTCAACAATAAATACAACTGAAGTAGTTGAGAGAACATTAACGTTAGGCTTTCATCAAGTCAACTGAAAATGCTACAAAAGTCCATGAGAAATATTGCACATTTACAGTAACTTAAAAATGAAAGGCAGCATGATGCATTCAAGTTTTTAAGTTCTCTCAACTAGTCTTAATAAATGTGTCCTAAGTAACACTTTATTTTCTCATTTTCAATTTGTACATTCACTAAAATCAAGATGCCTCCTTCATCCAAATAGATTTTTTGTTCCCATCACAACACAACAAATAACTAACCATAATGACAAAACAACAAAAGTTTAAAGTAAGTCAGCATAGCAGTAACCACAAAATATATTCATGCTGCTATGTATGCTGAGAATTCTTAACATCTCAGCAATATTTACTTTTTATTAAATGCATTTTCAAATCATTTCAATTTCTTTATATTTGTGACTCAAAATGTCTGGGGGGAGGGGGTTGGGGCTATTGGCATTTACTGCATGGTATGTTGTTTTGATTTGATTTCACTTTAATTTCATTTTATTCATTAATTTGTTTGTTGCCATTCATCCCTTATTTTTTCCGCCTGATCCTAGTTAATACTGCACTTAATATAAAATAGAAATATAAATGCCTCATTTATTAATTCATAAATACTAGAGATGCTCAAACATGGCATACAAATGAGCAAACAAGTTTCAGATAAAAAGACAAACTCTGAACATTACAAAAAATTAATGCAAAATAATAAATGAAATGAGAAATTCTAAGAAGTACTGACATTACATTTCCAGTCAATGCAAAGTTTTGTAAGTAAAAAAGTTTACACTTTTATCAGCCTGTGTGTTGAGGCTGTTGAAGTGTTGGATATTTTATTTTAAATGCAGACCAGTATATGTTAAACACAGAGGGATCCATGCTTGGGTTTCCATGCAGTGGGACACTAAAGATGAGTCAAAGCCTGTGTTTCATTCGTCTCAATACCTTAATTGTTTGTGGAAACAGCTGCTAAAGACCCTCTGCGGGTTTAAGACTCCATGCTGGCATTGAACACATCCCAGAATTCCTCTTGCTCTCAACTGAACTTCATTCATCTAGTGCTGGCAGAAAACCACAGCAGCTGCCAATCGAAACTCTTCTCATCCTAAAACCAAAAACCAAATAATGAAATACTGTGTAATTGTTAAAAAGCACCCCTAAATAAACACCTTTTGCTTCAAGCACAAATAGTTGGTCATTTCAGGTGTAAGTTTCTGAGAAACTGAATGGACAGTGANCGTAATTGTTAAAAAGCACCCCTAAAAAAACACCTTTTGCTTCAAGCACAAATAGTTGGGCATTTCAGGTGTAAGTTTCTGAGAAACTGAATGGACAGTGA
>SCHK01266534.1:0-11243 GCA_004124795.1 Poropuntius huangchuchieni
ATGGAAATACCGAGATATATACCGTATATCGCAAATAGGCCCAAAAATACCGAGATATGAATTTTTGCCCATATCGCTCAGCCCTAACCTCTAGAATACATGGCTACTTTTGAATGGCTGTGAATAGAGAAAGAAACTTTCAGGATAGTGTAGTTATGACATCTACCAGCAAGGACTAACTAGTCCATGCTAACCAGCCAAACCTTGACCACTTGGTCAGGAGGACATCGATTTTTCTGAATGTAATCCCTTACAGTTCCTTTAAATCTGTATAAAAACAGTGATTAAGTAATTAGTGCTGTTTTAGAACCTTTGTGATCCCATGTTTGTTTATGAATTTTGCCTTTGAATTCACAGGAAGATGAGTCCAGGTCACTGAGTTGCCCACCCAAACCTCCTGAGGATCAGGAGTCTGGACAGGAGACGTCTAGTTCCCAGCCCAATATCCTCCAGCAGCCCCAGATCATCCACACGTCTTCTATCGTCTCAGAACAGCCTGAAGCAGCAGCAGGAGGAGAAAGAGACAGAGAGACGCATGAGGATGACAATGAGCGTTTAGAGGGCGCGTTGCTCCCCAGGGCTGAGAGCTGTCTTGCGTTTGATTTTGAACAGTTGGCCCAGGAGGAGAGAATCAACCACCTACGAGCTCGGCTGAGACAGAAGGAAGCCGCGCTCAGCAACTTTAATGCAAAGCCAACGGATCAGATTTAAAGGATCAGACTGTGCCAAAGATGTCTGTTCAGGAGGTAGAAAAGTTCCTAGTGCATCATATTATGTGAACAGCAGAAGAATGTTTTAAAGCTTAAAGGAAGAGTTTACACAATTTTGTCATCATTTACTCACCCTCAAGTTATTCCAAATCTGTGTCAATTTCTTTCTTCTGCTGAACGCGAAAGAAGATCATTTTGAAGAATGTGGGTCTTATTTTGTGTTCATCAGACAAGAAAGAAATTCGTACAAGTTTGGGACATCTTGAGGGTGTGTAAATGATGACAAAATGTTCGTTTTTTAGATTGCTTTAAGATGAGTAATTTAATAGCACAAATATTGTCATTTAAATATAATATAAATATTTATGCCAAAAAAAAGATGTTAGCAGAGATTTATGAACATAATGTGTTTGTGCAATAAATACAGTGAATAATTTGTGAACAGCAATATTTGGTTTTGCACAGTTACCACAAAATCTGTTAGGATTTAATTATTCGTTTAATTTTAGCTTCTAAAATTGAAATTATAATACATTAATTCTCAGTTCAAATAAAAGGTTTTATGTCATACTGAGCATTAGTCATTTCATTTCATAAACTAACTGATGTACATCATACCTCCAGTTAATAATGTACCCACACGTCTGACTGTTAACATAACGTTTTGTCTTCATTTTATCTGTAAGTGTGTTCTCTCTGATTGGCTCTGAACGCGTTGCTACATCTATCTTTGTTTCATTTATCATTTCAGCTGAAGCCTACACACTCCAAAATCACTTAACCGGCTTCTTGCTGAGATATACTCGTGATAATTTCTTCCTCCATTGTCGTCACTCTTAAGATGGATTTCAATGTCATGCTGGAGAAAATCTCGAAACCGACGTTATATAAGATAATGATGACAAAATTCAAAGCTGTATATGCTTGCACATAATGAAGGATTTCATAAAGAACGATATCTGTCAGATAAATTTATCCCTATAAATGATAGACATTAGGGTATCAGTTTTGGTTAGTTGTTTAATAATCAGATTTCTTTTATAGTTTCATGCATCTCCAGTAAAAGACAAGCTTTGCGATTAGGAGTTGTCTGTGTGTAAAGGAGGGTAGGATGTGTCCGTGTGTGTGTGTGCCGTTGGCCCGTCCCCTCCTGGTCCTCCTATAAGAGCACACCAGAGTAAGAATGTCAGTAGCTCTTTAGAGAGACCAAATCTTAAAAAAAAAGACATGCCATCAGACGGAATGCCTACCTGTCATGCCAGACGCCTTCAGATGCTTAGAGGATTCCTTAAGGTAAGACTCCACATGCACTTACATACAAAAACTGTATTGAAATGGGAGGCACCAGGATCAGGCTGTCAAACTAAGGATGATTACACCTGTTGCATGTTATCTGGGTGTAGATTTAGGGTAGCAAAGACCACTTCATGCTGCTTTTTATCTCATCTTGGGGCGTTTAGACAAAAAGTTAGTCAAAAAAAACGTTCTTTTTTTGCTAAATGACTAGTTTCCATGGATGAGTCAAATTACCTTTTTGTGAGTAACAATTACTGCCTCCAATGCAGGTTTGCATGTCAGGGAGCTATTATGACGTCAATTTGTCGTGTGGGATGTAGAAAAATATAGATCTACAATCCACGCCATCATATCAAGAGGTTAAAACAGTTTAAGCTTTTTGCAAAAGGTCATCTTCTGAGTCAGCAGCTTTTTGTGTACACTTAAAATAAAGGTTCTTTTTTTGGAACTGATGAAGAACCTCAACATCAATGAAACCTTTCAATTACACAAAAAGTTCTTTCTAGCGGAAGAAGGTTCTTTAGATTATTTTATTGAAACATTTTATTGAAAGGTTCTTTGAGGAATGAAAAAGGTTCTGTAGAATCTCTGTAAAGAGTGTAAAGCAACATAAGAACTGTGTATTGCAATGCTATCTAGACTTTTCGCACATGCTTTCAAATCAGTAAGGTTTGCAAAACAAAATGTATTCAGAGCATCATTGGTCAAGAATTGTATCTATTGCTTTGACAAAAAGCAGTGTATCTATCCGATAAGATGCAGGTGGCTGAGAGTTTGTTTGTTTCTGGTGAAGCAGGTGCCCAGCTGGCGAAGTGTGTGTGTCCTCTATTCCCTGTACTACGTCCTGATCCTGCCAGACGCTGGCGAAGCTGCCAAAGCACGCTGTGGACGAGAACTAGTCGCTGACCTGGAGTTTGTGTGTGGAGACCGTGGCTTTTACAGAGGTGAGAGTCACCTACAAACTTCATCTTACACTTCTAAAGTCCTGTACTTTCAAAGATGCGTGTGCTGATTGTGTGAGGACAAACCCTTACATGACTACTTATCTTGTAATATTTGGTGGGGACACAGTGACTTGCATGTCTCTAAATCATTAAGCTCACTCATAACATCATATCATATTCATAACACTTAGTATCAGTGCATTAAAAGTGGCCTTGCCCTGAAGATACAGACAGTGTTATCAAGTGAAGCTGTTATCATTACGGTGTTGATGCAGATCAACCAACCAATAGCAAACTGTAACCAACTGCTGTTGTAGGTGGTATGAAGTTATATTAAACATAAATGAATATAAGTCACCACACCAACATGTACTCTTGATTTGCAGTTGTTGATATCAACATTTTTATTTCTGCTAACTGAGGCCCTTTCACCCTGTTCCGTATCCAAGGCCACCTTGACACTTTTCGCTCACATTTTCTCATTCTCTCACTCCTTTTTTCACAAGGAACGTTATGACACGGTATTAGTGACAATATCTAATTTCAGCAATTTTACAACAAAAAAAAAATCATTCCTAACACTGGGCTACATAAACTATACACACACCATTCAAACATTCTTTAATTGATTAAAAAAACATAGTTTGTCATGAACTAATATTACAATTGAAATGAACTGTTTTCTACTTGAATATATTTTTAAATGTAATTTATTTCTGTGATGCAAAACTGAATTTTCAGCAGTCGTTACACCAGTCTTCAGTGTCACATCATTCTATTTAAAAAGGATAGCATTTATTTGATATATGCTTACTATTTTGGATATATTCTGATTGTTTGATTATTAAGTCTTATCTGTAACTTTTGTTCAATTTAATCAGTTAATTCACATGCATGTAACTGGCATTAAAACCATTCTGCTTTGTGTCTGTTGGTGGTTAGGCAAACCTGGAGCGGCCCGTAGCGGCGGTCCCCGCTCTCGTGGGAAAGGGATCGTAGAGCAGTGTTGTGTGCGTGGATGTGACCTCCAGCATTTGGAGTCGTACTGTGCCAAACCCAAGAGGGTGCAGCGTGACGTCCCTGCATCTCTGCAGCAGACTCTGGTGAGACTTCAACACAGATACACATACAAATCCCATTCACCTGATTTGCCTTTGTAAAGCATCAAGGAAAAGTTCACCCAAAAAATTAAGTATTCATTTACTCACTAAACCATTTGTCTTTCTTTTGTAAAACTGGTCACTCCCTCGCTTAATCACAGTGAATGGGAGCAGGAGCTTCAGAAAGAAAAAGTGCTTTTTTAGTGTTTCCTATTCAGCCTAAATTTATTTTTAGTACTTCAACTTCAACTTCTTTTATTTCACATAGTTGCCCCCCCACGCTGCTAACATTTCTAATTTTCATTTAAATTCATTATGTAACATTAATATTTTACTTCAGCTTTGTTTCAGTTAACAACTGTTTTTAATAGTTTTAGTTATCAGACCGGTTTTGTGAACTGGAGCAACTAATTAATTGAAAAGAGTCGGACATGAACTGCTTCTCACGTGAACATGATCTGGAGCCGATGCCAAGATTTTCAGTGAATAATAACACAAATTCCAGTTTATTCCTCACGTATGACATATGAGTTATATAATACTTCATGGTCATTTTAAGACTTTGATAACTAGTTCTTATTCACTTTTGATGTTTTATGAGTCACATGTATAAATACTGTCAATAGTTCCCGCAAGTAAAACCTTGCAACTTTGAAACCCAGGAAATTACTTGAAAATGATACAGTCTGTCGTTTTCTGTTTGTTGCAGGAAGATCAGTTTTGGTTAGTGTTTCAGCGGCGATACCAGAAGCATGCAGAGATGAACCGAGACGAGGAAGCTGCTTCTCAAAGATTCAGAGAGCGGACGCTTTACCGGTGGAACTCCAGTGATTCAGTTTTACTAACCAACCAACCCTCCTCAACACAACAGCAGGCTTCCACTGAAAGAATGACTTCAGGACCAATACTTATTCCCCACATCCGATAGTCCTGGCTCTTTTTGGATCTGTGTGGACCCTACGAATCACCTTCCTTCACTAAAAAAGACATTTCTGTCCGTGCAGACATATACACTGAGAACTATGTAAGAGAAACTAGAGGACAAGATGCCAAAGCCACTCATGCAATAAAAAACCTGAACTGTCATAGGCTGTAATAGTTTCACTAAGCATATGCTGAATACAATATGAATTGTATTTTTCCATTTGGTTTTCGTTTTCAGCTTCCCTCCTAGCATGTATTTGGGTGAATAAGTTCAAAGCAAGTTCAAGTTGAATGTGTTTGTATGCTACTTAAAAGACTTGATATGGGAACACTGATGGCTGAGGCAAGTCATTTTGAATGTAAATGTGAGTTTTGTGTTGTTTTTAAGAAAGATTACTGATATTAGTGAATATATTTTCTTATGTTTAATTTATGTTCTCTATGATTAGAGTTTTGTAGTACATGTAAAATATGTATCTAAAGCAGATTTGTAAAGAATTTTTAAATAAAAGACAACTGAGAATACCGTGCTGTTAATTTTCTTGCTAATAGGCATTAAAAGCCCTTTTAAACAATGCACAAAGACAGATTCCAGATCTTCTAGAGAGAGCTGCAGGATCCTGAAAGCTGCATGTTTCTAGGATTCTTTTGGATTATTAGATATCGTCCTAATGACCTCTAAAGCGAGAACACTGGTCTGTTTACACTGAATAAATAATATCACCACAGCCTTGGTGTGTTATCACTATCTAAACGTGGAATAAGTTTCTTTTTGGTATGTATTGGTGAAGTTCTGTGTTATGACTTGGATGTTCTTCACAAAGGTCTTTAGCTTTGCAGGCAGCATTTTTTACATTGCAGGAGAGCAACAACAGCAGTGATGAAAGAGTTAAAAACAAGCAAGACAAAAAAGGACAGAGGACAAAAAAACAGTTCAAAGATGTTTAAACAACAAAAAAGAACTACTTGCTTTGTGTGCGCATTTCATAACTAAAATAAAGGGAATTGGAAGGTTTTTTTATCATCACAATTCACAATCGAAAACTAAATTTGCCATACTTTAGCATATTTACTACTGTATAGTAAAGCATTAATAAAGTCTAAGATTGATCTACATATTTTAAATGAGAAATATTTACAACTATTACTATTATTTACTACTACTAAAATCAACTTTTATGAAGATCAACTAGTTATCAAATATATTCTTGACATTGTTTATATATGTATCTATGACCCTGTTCCACAAAACCAGTCATAAGTAGCACGGGTATATTAGCCAACAATACATCGCATGGGTCAAAATTATCGATTTTTCTTTTATGCCACAAATCATTAGGATATTAATTAAACATCATGGTTCCATGAAAATATTTTGTAAATTTCCTACCTTAAATATATCAAAACGTAATTTTTGGTTAGTAATATGCAATGCTAAGGACTTCGTTTAGACAACTTTAAATGCGATTTTCTCAATATTTACATTTTTTTTGCACCCTCAGATTCCAGACTTTCAAATAGTTGTCTCTCAGTCAAATATTGCCCTATCCTAACAAACTATACATCAATGGAACGCATATTTATTCATATAATCCATAAATTTTTTTTGAACTAATTACAACTGTTGTTCATAGCCATGATAAAATTTTGTAAGCTGCTGACAGTGATTATTAGTCTCTGCCATTCATTAACTTAATATTACAAAACAGAATAAAGGATAAAGGCTACTGGAAAACTCCCCATCTTGAAGGAGATGCTTTATGTATAATCACTGACAAGTGTAACATAGGTAATATAACACTGCAGAGATATTCAAAGTTTGTCATGTATCATTCTATGAGAGGTTTGTCCAGCTGAAAACGCTCTTTCTCACTCCTCTCTGTCCTTGAGCTGTGATAAAAGGACTGCTAGAGTTTATCTGGAGTTTCACAGGTGACAAATCGGAGCTTCCAAGACACAGCACAACTACACACACAGGATGATTTACGCACATGATCTGCTCTTTAAGCATACAGTCCATTCATTTTTTTGATGTATGAAGTTGTATATCAAATATAGATTTTCATAATCTGAGGGCTCTGACATCATTTGCAGTATTATGACTGTGAAATCATCACCAGTGATTACTGCAGATGGACACTCACCTACACTACAATTCAAAAGTGTGGGATTTGTAAGATTTTTTTGTTTGTTTGTTTTCTAAAGAAGACTCCTGTTCATTAAAAGTAATTTTGTGAAATATTTTTTACAATTTAAAATAATAATTTAAAATAATATCATTCTAATATGATTACATGGTGGTCAGCAAACATTAGCAATGTTGAAAACGCTTATGCTGCTTAATATTTTTGTGGAAACCACAATACAATTTTCCTTCAGGATTCTTTGATAAAGTTCAAAAGAACAGCATTTACTTGAAATAGAAATCCAACATTAGAAATGTCTTTACTGGCACTTTTGATCAATTTTATGCATCTTTGGTGAATAAAAGTATTAATTTCTTTAAATAAGCAAACACTGACCACTTTTGAACTGTAGTGAATGTCACTCTTGATATGTCAGGAAGAGACTGAAACTTGTAACCATCAGTGTAGAATCTCAACAAATGTGTTTCCCAGACCTTGACAATTTTTGCAGTCTCAGCATCACATTTATTTTTTTCAGATGAGAGAGATGGAGATGGTTTTATAATGCTGAAACAAACTTACAGCTGCTTGGGTCTTAGATAAGAAACACAGTCGACATCACAATACTCAGTATTTCCTTCTGCGTCAGAGTCCGATAATACGGCTCACTCCCCCATTCTGGAGACTGCCCAAATCTCCTGGGCACTGCGGTCAGGATAAACATGCCCTTTTAGCTCTGAAAAAGAAAAAAGACCAGGCAACATTGTCCATTTTTTTTGTTGCTCTAAGTTTACGAAGTTTCTATCAAAAACATTTAATTATTATTAGTATAAAATGTTCATTGCTAATTATTCTTTGAGAAAACACTTCAGACATAGAAGTGCAGGGACACAAATGGCATTTTTTTTAAAAATCTGAAATGTTTGAATTAATTAGCATTTTAACAAATCTATTCATATTCACCTTCCAACTCCACAAGAAAAGTCAAAGCATGAAAACAGATCAAACTGACTGAAGAAACTTGACCTTGTGAACAAATTTAAAGGAAACTGACCTTTCTGTGTCCTTCTATAGGCCAAAAACCATTGTGGGAGTCACAAAGATGTAGTTAAATGAGGAAAAATATATGTATATGGAAAATGTATTTACAACGTGTCTGAGTAAACAGAGCTAATTTGACTTTTTTACAAGTTAATGAAATGAACAACAGATTACAACATTCATGCATGAGCTGTTTAAAATGAACATGACTACACTGCCCACTTTTATTTTTTTATCTGTCAAAGAGACTTTGGACATGTGATTTTCCGTAAATCAGTCCGATTTCTATCAAGGATCTATGTACATAAAGAATCAACATGTTAGCAAACATCTGTGTAATGATTTACCAATTAGCAGGGGAAAGAAAACACAGCAAGAGGACAAGGCAGAAGCGCCAAACAGACAGACGTTTCATTGACGTGAAGCGTCTTTCCATTTGGAATTATATCTGCGTAAGTTGTTTTTCTTTCTTTCTTTCTTTTTCATGCGTTTCAGTGTTGCATTTTTAGTATTTTGAGTAATTTTGTTTTTAGACATAGTGGTGAATTCCAGGTGTATGTGTTGAGATCATAACTTGCATGTTTTTTCTTTTCTCTCCAGGATTGAGTCCAACACCATGTATCGCGTTCTCCTGTTGCTCTTTGCAGGTGTAAGTAAATTAATTATAAGATGAGGACGTTTCCACAATATTCTGTGGTAGAAAACTAACATTTTCGCGTGAACTTCAATAAGTTGTGATTAATTAGAAGTGACTACTTTTACTATTTATCTACCAACTTATTCTTGTTTCGTCGCGTTGCCGACAGAACACGGATGCCCCGCCCAGTTCTGTTCTGGACGTTGTCCAAATGTTGGAAACTGATATTTATCATATTTTATTATTATCATCATATTTGAATGTATTATAACAGGCTTTTCCGTTTCTTCTATTTACAATGGATAGGTAGGCTATAGTAGGTGATTTGGTTTAAAAACATTTATGTTGGTTGAAGTCTCTTCTCACTAGCACTAAGTGATCTAAATTTATGTATATCGTCTGTGGAAGGCGTAGGACCCAATGACTTCATCCAATCAAAATATTCGTGAGGCGTGGCACAAAATTACTCTCTCTCTCAGTTTCAGCAAGTTGCCAGCATTTTTGCACTGTTCTCTGAGATTTTTACATCATAAAACAATTTAGAATAGCTTATTATGTCCTGTTTTGACCCCCCTCATCTTCACTGATTTAAGTTAAAAACGCTGAACTACTCAGTACATATCAAACCGATAACAGACAAAGGAATAGTGACCACTTTATACAGTTAACAGTTAGCCTACTCACACTTGTGTGTTGGATCCAATATAGGCCTATTCAACACAGCACCGTCTTTTAGGTTTAATCTTTCTGAAAATCCCGTGTTGAATTGTGCCTTGTTTGTAAATGTATCTGCGATAAAATTAAGTGAACAAAGGACCAAGTTATTACTGACTCAGTCTGGAACTTAATTAAAAAGTTCCTCTCTTTCCTAATGCTGGGATCAGAAGGAAGGCAAAGCAAAAACTGTGTTTTTGCACAGCTTGCCACTTTGTTTCTCCCGTTATTTACACGTGTGTGAAATAGTGGGCGGGGCTTAACAGGCAGTGATGTAGAAGCAGGCGTTGATGGTCTTCTGCGGAGGTGGTGTTTAGCCATGTCATGGCACATTAAACCACTCTATTTTAGTGTTGGCAGATTGGCTTCATTATAAGCAGTTTTTAGACAAACAAGGACATTTTGAGTTCTGAAACTTACAGGATGTTTTTAATAAAATGATGACCTCTTATATGTTAAAAGATCAAGGGATTTTGATTTCTTAGTTCATGACCCCTTTATTCAAAATTTAAAATGAAAACAGAAAATAAAGCATTATTAATAATATATTAATAAAAACTGTAATATTACTTCTAACCTACAACGCGATGACTTTTGATGTGTCCAATGTAGACGGTTCACCCAAAAGTTAAATTAAATTAAATCATTCCTGTCTTTTACTCACCTTCATGTTGTACCAAACTAGCTTGACCTTATTCAATGTAACTTAAAAACTTACTAGCATATATAACATTTACATCACATGGACCAACACTTGTACAACACTTTACTTGTGGTTTTACAATCTCCCAATTCTTCAGCTTTCCCTCTCTACCTGCGACATCACTGTTCTGCTAAACTCCGGCATTTCTCTTACTTGTCTTCCTGATGATGCCCCTGCGCTGCTTGACCCCACATACACCTGGAGCTTCACGTCCGCTCACACACAGCAGCATCACATACTTGAGGAGAAAGGAAAGCTCCTGAACCTCAGAAACCTAAATACCCCCCAAGAAGGACAGTACAAGTGTGTTCAGGATGGCTTTAAACAAGAGGATCGTATGAGGTTGAGCAGAACATTCACAATACGTGTGGAAGGTTAGAAGGTTTTGTTGCATTGATGACTTTTAATCTCAGAGGTCAATTAACAAACTGAACCCTTTCTTCTTTCTTAGCACCCCCACCCTTTCAGGAATGGCAGGTCATCAAAGAAGTAGCTGGGAATGATGTGACGCTTCCATGCAAGGTTGCTGCGTTTTTTTCTTCCGGAGAGAGAAAAAACCCTCCTGTTGTCTGGGAACGAAAGACAAAAAATGGTGTTGATGGTCTCAAGCTCGACACAGATGACAACACAACAATACAAAGGTTTTTTTGGAACAGCCGCCCTGAAGAACAGGACTGGGCAATTAAAATTAGTCAGACCATAGAGGAAGATGCTGGGATGTACCACTGTGTCATAACTAATACATCTCAGACGCTGTCAGTGGAGCTGGAAGTGACAGGTACTCCTTTCAGACACTTGTTTAAAATGTAGTTTTCTGTCTATTTTAATGTTGTTATTATATTTTATTATAAAAAAAAAAATACATAAAAAAAATATTACAATATAGTAAGCTATTTATAAATACTTTGTTTTAACTTAGGCATAATAAAAAATGTGTATATATATATATATATATAGCAGTATATATATAGTTTAGCATATATATACACAGTGATGTCGCAGGTAGAGAGGGAAAGCTCTAATATATATATATATATATATATATATA
>SCHK01266604.1:0-12177 GCA_004124795.1 Poropuntius huangchuchieni
CTTAAATTTTGTTCATCATACAAAGTGATCTTGTCACCTCAGATATACCAGTATTATTATTTTCAAGTTACTTTAACATCCTTTTTGGACCTTGAAGAGTCTGGAATTATGCTGAAACTCTCTGAAACTCTCTACAAAATATATTCTGTGTTCCGCATGTGATACAGGTTAGGATCAACACGAGGGGAATCTTTTTAAGATTCCTTGATCTTTCACATCATCCACTGCGTTTTTATATACGAGAGAGAAATACAAAAAAGGATACGCTGGAGAAGCAGGAATCGGTTGACAGTTTGTGTTCATGCTGGAGTGAGAAAGAAGATGCATGTCAGTGCCATCCTCATAGGGCTGAATGGGACCCTGCCGCAAAGAGAGATGTCAACCCCCTGCTCAGAGAATATCTGCTCCCTCACTGACTCCATACAAGCAGGGCAGCTCATCCGTCTGACCCCTGGAGACCTGTGACAGCGCCTCAAACAGGCCTTTCACTGACACACACCAGCACGCCATTGAGAAGGAGCAGGGGGGATGGATTTAAGCGTGACACACTCACTGGGCATTGAGAGGAAGCAAATGGGGGACGATTAAACTGTGACACCTGTCACTGGCTTGTTTAGGTCGACTATGGAGAAATGGTCTGAGGAGAGCGCTGCCAGTGACGTTCCCTTTTCTTTCTCCTTGCTACACTTCCACTCCTTCTCAGTCGTTTTTACTTATTTTCCATAAGCAAAGACAGGAGAGCTGGTATGCTTGTACAATCGAAGTTCTGTGGTAGTCTTCGTTCTTTCAAACTTTCTATCTCTCCCTGAAGGAGCCACACAAAGAGCTGATCTGTGGGAGGCTGTAGCTGAACGGGGTGAGGAGAAGAGCACGGCCCATATGGTTTCATCCTCAATCTCTCTTTCCTGCGCACCTTCACTGCCGTCTGTCTGACCTCAGCTACTGAACCAGGCAGGTTAGGGTTCAGGGAGACTGCGGTTGACCGAGAGGCTCCATTAAAAACACAAACACACACTCAGGTTCTGGTTCATCCTAGTGACATCACTAGAAGAGAATGTGGGACAGAGGTGGTCTTAAAATCTCCCACCGCCCCCAAAGGTTCCATGGTTCATTCAATTATTGACCTGTCAGTGGATGAAAAGAAAATGACTGGAAATCCTATTAACTGTGAAACATGATTTTATTTTTATCTTAATATGGGCCTTTCTGTCTCTTTTGAAGTGGCAAGAATCTACATGAGCACCATAGCCTAATGTGTTTGATGAAAATAATGTGTCAGAGCTCACAATCTAAGCAACATTTAAAGTGACAGTTAACCCACAAAAAAAAGAAAATTCTGTCATTATTCACCATAATGTCTTTCTAAACCTGCATTACTTATTTTCTTCTGTATTTTATTATATGCTTTTTCTATATATAATAAAAGTCAGTGGGGTCCAATATTGGTTTGAATTCTTCAACTTTAACTACATAAACACAAAAACAACGACTGCACTGATGTGTGTATAAGGAAAGAAGCTGGCATAACAGTTGCAGTCACGTGGACAGCACATTGACACTTGATTCCCTCTCCCAAAGGCACAAGTTTGACAGGGAAATACCAAACTGCAATTTTGGAAACAGCTGGAAATCCCACATCTAGCTAGATTTCAGTTTCATTTTCCAAAGCAACACTTATTTGCACCATAAGCTCATTCATCTCTCAGCCAGTATTTCCACTTCTTCAATAATGATCATATTATGCCTTGACATTAATCAGTGTTCAGTGATAGTTTGCTTTCATTTTGACTTTTCAAGCTGCAGGGTCATAACCTTTCGCTTTTACTTAACTAGAAACTGTTAGTTGAAAACCAAGTCATGTATAGATCCATTTTTCCCCAAAGCCTGCATGTTGGTACATGCTGAGCAACAACTGCCTGAAACTAAATGCTACATTGATACTGTAAGTGTAAATGTTCCTTGAATGGGACACTCCCGTTAATCATTTCTCTGAACCCACTCTGAACTTCCTTCAATACCACAAACAATGTGAAGATTAATTATAGTGTCACAAATCAGAAAAAAAAATTATGAGAGTTTACAAAAACAAATATTACAACTAACTACAACAGGAAAGATACACTACCATTAAAAATCTGGGATCAGACTGATTTTTTATTTTAGAAAGAAGAAGAAATTAATACTTTTATTCAGCAAGTTTGCATTAAATTGATCGAAAGTTACAGTATAGACTTTCACGTTGTTACAACTGATTTCTATTTTAAATAAAAGCAGTTTTTAAACTTTCTATTCATTAAAGAATTCTGAAGAAATGTATCAGTTTCAACAATACATTAAACAGCATAACTGCTTTCAACATGTTTCTTGAGAAGCAAATCAGCTTCTTACAATAATTTTTGAAGGATTATGTGACACCAAAGACTGGAGTAATGACTGTAAAAAAAAATTCAGGTTACAATTATAATATATTAAAACAGGAAACAGTTTCACAATATTACTGTTTTTACAAAATTTTTGATCAAATAATGCAGCCTTGGTGTTTTTTTTATCTTTTAATCTTACTGACCCCAAACATTTGAATTGTATATACTTAACACAATCACACAGGGCAATATTCAAACCTCAAGAGAGCCTGCAATATTTAAATTATATATTATGTTCTTTAAAAAAAAATTGGCTATCAGCTACACAAATAAGGACTTCATCTTGAAGTTCGAAAAGGAGAACAAAATTCCTCGTTTTGTTACGAGAAGTCTTTATAACTGAGGGAACATTCTCCAGATTCCCTGACTCTCCAGAGGAGATTGCTGACTGAGAATTGGGAGCAAGCAGCAAATTTCCTTAAACCGCAGTGAACTCCTTTCAGAGGGGGGCTTCAACTTTCTGGCCCGCCAACATGTCCCCGCCTTGCACCCTGTTGCCGGAACAACATTTTTTCACTATGGGTCACTAACGGACTCTGAGTTTGTTTAGCGATTACCAAAAACACACACACAAAAATGAAGAAATATAAACAGACTCCAAAATAACCCTGAGAGTATTGAAACATCGGATGGTGCCAGAACACTATAAGGATTACATTTCAATCATTCGTTTCTGTACAAGCATCAAACCACACTTAAACCAACATAACCAACTCTGACAGCAAAATTTCACCTCAGAGCACAGAGTTATCACAATCACAGAAGAAAAGTGATGACAGAGAAAGAGAAAAAGAAAGGAGGAAATAAAGAAATAAGTATAAGAGACTGTGAGGAAAGGAAATCAGACACAGCTGCATTTGGACATCTAGTTAGAATAGTATGGACACTAAGAAATTGCCCCAAGGGTTCAAAAGGATGCAAGCATAAGCCTCTAGTGGTATCACTGGTGTTAGGCTTTCACCGCCAAGGACTAAGAGAAAGGAATGGAAGGGGTTAGAGAGGGGAAAAGGATTTTACATTGAATCCTTTTAACAACGTTCCAGGAATTCTAGGATAATGCCTGTGGACAGGCCACAGGAATGCTTAGCAGCCTCATGGTTCCCAAATTCACGGGACCAGGAAAACGTTCCCCCACCCCCTCCGCTCTTCTATGCAGTGCCCCAGAATGGGTCATAAGGGTGGGGAAGAGAGACACCACCGTAAGGGAAGTAAATAAATATCTCTCATACTTTCAACCATCACTCTCTATGACACAAATGGAAGCCGGAAGCAACGGTATTCCATCTTAACTTCTGAAATGGCCTGTGGCTTTTCTGCACCTGTACCAGAGCCCTGCAGAGTCACCCACCAATCAGAAATGACGTGAGAATGCCTTTAAAAATTCTGATTCACTTAGAGAACTTATAATGAATATGAATGCAGAATTGCAATTTGAATTTGAAATCTAAATTTATATAACTAATTTGAACATCTTTTAAGTTTGAAGGTTATACGCGACAGACAGATAGATAGAAGGACAGAACCAGATAGATAGATCCATCAAAACTCTCAAATCTNCAGATAGATAGAATGACAGAACCAGATAGATAGATCCATCAAAACTCTCAAATCTAACAAAACTCTACTTAAATCAGCACTTGATACCAAATAACACTTCTGTGAGTCCACGAGGGCCTCCACATCAACCGAGGCCTGGCTGCTGGTTCTTTCCACCCCCACCCCTTGGAGCTGAGAAGAATTTGGGAAAGCAGAAGATCCAGGGCAAGAGTTGAGGCATGCGGCAGCCCCGAGAACGTGCACTGCTGGGGGGCCAACCTCACCGCAGAGGCCAGCAGGCCTCCCACACCAAGGCCAGCCAAGGGTTCCCAGCGCCACAAACCTTTCCTAATATAATCTGCTAATATAAGACTCCTAAATATAGAACTGCAGCCTGCAGCATGCCATTTACAATATCTTTTTTCTGATTCTGAGTCTATTATCTGTTGTTTTTTTCTTGTAAAATCACTCTTTGTATCTTGTTAAAATGAACACATTTTGAAATTACAGAAAGGCCATGTTCACAAAGTGTTTGGGACTGACAATCAATTTTGTTATTTATATTCTATATGGTTCAGGCAACTCCTGCTGAGTTTAAGTTTCTCAAGTCCAGCTCTTATGTCATATTTTTTCCCCGTTTTCCTCAACATTAAACTGAAGTGTTACCTTGCTACCTGTTACCCCTATTTTCATTTGTATTTGTTACATTATGTTTGAAGGTAGCCAGGGATTCTTCATGTGCTCATGCTATACATAATTAATTTTGCTATGACAGATGAACCAACTCTCAAATTCAGCCGTGACATCTGAAAATTTCAGGTAGGCATTTCATTGAATCAACCAAACACCAACGTATTTAGCACTCCAAACAGCAGTATCCCCCTGCTGTGTGAACACGGCTCACGAAATAAGTCGTTCATCACGTCAGTCCTCCATCCATCCTCTTACTCTTCACCATTTAAAGCACTTTGAAGCGGAGCCTGGACGTTCTTTTCTTTTTGTATTCTTGTCTTTTCAGATAGGAGAGTGAATCCAGGTTCCAGCCTCTCACCAAAACCCCTCCCAGTGCTTCCGGACCTTTTCGTTGTCTATCTCCATAAGTATTGACCCGCGGCCCCATCCCAGGACCCGGGAGACCGGGACACAAACGGGCCCTTCAGGTTGATTTATCGGGCGTATTCAGGGCCAGGCACGCAGGGGGACAGAACGGTTCTGACGTCTCTGATCACCAGAACAACCCCTTGAAAAAGCCACCTCTTGAGAGAAGACTGCACCTCTACCGACTTCCATCGGATGCTATTGAAATTATAATAACAATAACAGTATTAATAATGAAAGATATCTTTGTAGAGAGTCATGCATCATGACAGCTCAAAAGCAAAACATGACATTAAAAAAAGCAAAATGGCTATTTTGTTCATTCTTTTCTTCAGCATCCTCTTTTCTCCTCTCTTTAAAAAAAAACAAAGCAAAACCACACAAGCGCCTTCATGGTGAAGTCAGGTTTAAAAAAAAAAAAAAAAAAAAAAAAAAAAAAAAACTAAATGGAAAACAAGTGGCACTGCATCATGATGGCAGGCGGGACAAAACGGAATTGTTTTAGTGGAAGAAAGAGCTATCCGTCACTGTCTGTCAGCTCATTCATCCAGTACTCCCTGAGCATCCAGCCCATCCGTCATCCCCTCTCAGTCTCTGACACCCGCCCAGGTTGGCCACTTCGGCAACGAGGGAGGGGGTCCCAAATATGGACCCTTATAACCCCACTATTATTGTTTCCCATCCTCTCTAGATCTCGGAATTCACGAACACACGCTACATTCTTCTTCCCGGCCTTTTTCCAACTTTCATCTGACGTGTCCCCCCAAAAAACTGTAGTTATGTTTGATGCACAACCGAATATATGTATTTTATAAAAAAAAAATTTAAGTTTCCTATTTTATATTTGGACAGACAGTTGAGAGGGTAGAAAATATGAAACAAGCAGTGAGAGAAGTGAGATTGTAATCGAACTTGAATCTTCTATGTGTGCATCACTGCTTTTCTAAAACTGGGGAACAAATCTGATTCATCAACGTATTGCAATAGTTTCTATAACAATTCTGAATTGATTCACAACCGATTTAGATACGTTCAGTGAGATGCACAAACACTAATTGGATCGCTGTTTTTTGCCGTACGGAAGACGTGAGCAGCCAGGCAGGATTGCACATGAAAGCCACAATGCTGGAAAAAAGACACTGTTCAGTATAAAGAATATTAAAAAATAATATCTATGGGAAAAAAGTGTTTCTCATGACAACACTGCCCTATAAATACAACAAGCATTAACCAGACCGAAAAAAAAAAAAGGTTTTGTAGTTACTGCAATTGTCCCTGAATGTCTTGGAGCATGGTTGAACCAAACCTAGGAGATCTGGTCATAACTCCTGAGAAAACGTCAAGTTGCTGTGTTTTGCCTTTGCACGACAGAATAAATCCAATCAATAACGGTTTCTGGAAAAAGACTCCCTGTAGAAGAAAAGAATTATGAGATGCTTACATTTGCCCACACCATTCATGCTCTGGAGTATGCATGCTAGGCTACAACATTTTGAACGGTCAAATGAACTGCAGCAACAAAATCTATTTTGTGCTACGAAAGTGCTATCAAAAAGTCCTCTAAACATAAATAATGGGATGACCGAATAATGCCTTGGGCTGTTGCCTTTCTGGTTGCAACATCACCTTGATGTTCTTCTCAGTGTGTTTCAGTTTGTGTTTTTCAAGCCAGAGCACAGGCCAACGTTTCCTATAAACGGCTCCAGCTCTGCAATGTTCAAGAGTGCAGAGGTGCAAATGGGATAAGATGACCCCTAAAGAACCATCTAAAGAAATTCTTACCTTAAACCGAACAGGAGGAGGTCTTGAGGCCACCTCCGCACCACAATGGTAAATACAAAACCACCAAGGTGAATATCAGGCCAGGCCTTGGGACCACAGATATGAATACAAACACACACAGGCTCACACACTGAGGAAAGAAACCTTGAAACAAAACTAAGGCTAGCGTGGAGGTTTAGGGGGTTGGGTTTGGCGGTAGAGGGGAAAATAAGAGAAAGAAGGGGGGGATGTTAAGGGGTAAACAGGGGAAAACAGAAGAAAGGGGAAAGAAGAATGAAAGAAAAGAAAAAGGAGTGGAAAAAAACAAAGACCTACTTGTCTCAAGTCGATGAAGGCGAGCAGCAGAGTGTCCCCCTGGAAGCCAGGCACCGGGCCGGCCCTGGCAAACCCTGTGGGAAAGAGAGAGGGATAAAGAGAGCAGGGAATTCGCCATGGAGCAGGAGATTGGCAGACGGATGACAGCCGGGACAAGGGGAGGACAGGGGGAGGTTCAGTGGGGGCGGGGGAGGTGAAATGGAAGGGGGCTTTGAAGGTTTTGGGGGTGCTGGCAGAGGGGGTGGACGGTTAGTTGGGTGGTTCAGGGCAGAGTCATGTCTCTTGGTCTGCCACCGGCTTTGTGCGGCCTATTGGAAAAAAATCATCATCAAACTCTCATTAATTCTCCCCCAACGTTGATCTGACAAGCCAGATAGAGGGGATGTGTGGGGACAAGGGGGCTGCCTTTACCCCGTAACCCAAAACCTGACGCCGATTCCCATGAGGCCGCTCTCCCAGACCAGTGGTGTGGTACTGAGCGAAGGGGCCGACAAAACTTATGAAAAGCCAATGGGCTGGGGGTGTGTGGGGAGCGCAGGAGTTGTAGAGGTTTCAGAGGGCCATTGGACCTTTATATGCCTTTGGACGGGAACCCGTAAACAAGCGGCTTCGCCATTCTGAAAAACGGAACATTTGACACGCGGGGACAAAACAAGCCGGGGCCAGGAGAAATCCCTTTCACCTCGTGATGCTGCGTGCCTTTCTTGCCTCTCACGCAAATTACACGCCTGCCATCTTTATTTCTGACCCCCGCAAACGCTGAGCCAGCGACTGCTTACCCTCGCGCTTTTGTTGCCACGTCTCGGTCCGAGACTCTGTCGATTTTGCGAACTTCCCGCTCGCCTTTTTACAGGAGACCGACCTGCGGCAAAGGCGGCATGGTTCATGTGACACGTGTCAGAGCGCATCTCATCAAGATTCAAGAACGGGGACCTCTAGGCTTTCACCTAACTGCCGCATACCAGCATAAAGCCCTGTTAGTGACTACGCTAAGAAACCTCTCGAGGGATAAGCAGGGACAAGCTGTCAAGACCTTTATGCTTCCCAAAACTGAACAGGAAGCAACTCATGATGCTCGCTCCCTTTGAATGTTCCATCGCCCGCTTGTGGTGTCATACAGGTCAAAGAGGCACAGCAGACATAGGAGAGGCCAATCTCAGCTTAACAGAGCCTCTTGTGGGCTCGAGATAAAACTGCAGTGGTATGATGACTGATAACCTTTAATTAAGAGAAGAAAGTTATTAGAAAGCATTCTAGTATATCACTGAAAGTCCAATCCTAAATGAAGAGATTATGAATTACAGTAACACTTTACAATTATGTCCAATTTCTTAGTTGATGTAGTAATATAGTACTATACCAGTAGGATACAAACTTTTTATACCCCTTTAGCTTGTCTTTCTTTAGCAAGTAAGAGCATGTCACTTGGCCAGTACCCTCAAAGGGAAATATTTGTACTTATATAATTGATGGGGTACAAAGTTGTCCCTTAATGGGTACTGTCCCAGTGACAAGGGGTTGCACCCCTGAAAATACAATTATTGCACATTTTTTCCTGACATTGCTACCATCAGGATGCTTGTCTGTATCTTCAACACATCCAAACTGTTGACAGATTTAACCACAGACATATTATCTGTGTATACAAGTGGTTACATCTTTAAGAAGTTATTTTAGTTCTGTATTATTTCCTAAGACCTAACCTTGAAACTTCCAGAAACACAGTGAACTCATTCACCAAGACTGTGTATGGGGGAGGGGGTTTCTTTTTACTTGAGTGGCATTTTGATTAAAGCTCAGTTTTGTGGTTTGAGGCATACAAATACATGGGGGGGGGGGCATCCAAATCAACAGGACGTGGTCTCTAAAATTTAAAGCAGTCATTTATATAGTACTTATCAGGCTGCTTGGTAAACCAAAGCAAACCACACCAAAAAGCCAGCATACGGTGTGACTGACATGACCGTTTTATGACAGGGGTCGTTTCTCTCTCTCTGCCTGTGACCTACGTGTAATAGCGTGTGCTGGCGGAGGATCATTGGAAATCCATTAACCAGCTGGGGTTAGACGCTCAAAGGCAGTTTTAGCTGTGGTCACATGCAAAGCCGTGAGGAGAGATGATCCAAGCGAAAAATCTTAGGCGCTAGCCAAAAATGCATACTCTTCTCTTCTCACCTTTTCTCTAACTTTCACCTCAATCTCTATGAAGTGGTGTCAAATAAAACGTTGGTTAAAGCATTGTGCCGTAAATTTGTAATTGGGCCACAACAGAAGGAAGCACAATCACGCAATCAGATTTAAGGAGGCTTATGAATGGTCATTCAGCTTTTGCTCCAGGTCAAACTTACTCTCGCACTCTTTGACATCCACGTTGAACTGCTGCAGGGCTCCCATAGACACTTGCCTGACATCAGCCTCCAACAGCAGCTGCAGCAGAGAGGTTGAAAGGTGTTTACAGGCTGACATACAAGCCGTCTGAGCCACCTTCCCCTACAGAGAAAGAAGGAAAAGGAAAGGGAGATAAAGAAATGTGAGGTTCACATATAGGGCATCTTTCACAGCAGGTAGTAAAACTATGGACATTTATTCGAATTAAGTTTGCGAGTTTCTCCCCTGATTTTTATTCCTGTCAAACTGAATCTCATGTGATACTCCTTTCTTTCGATCGATTGGCTGCTGCATTCTGGTCTCTAATGTAGTCTCCATGAGCATACACACACACACACACACACACACGAAACACTATCGATATTGTATTTACAACCAAACAAGTCCATGCCTACATGCAATCTTACACACATAAAAAGTGGAGCTTAGCGGCACTCTGGTGGACATTTAAGCCGGGAGAACCGCAGTGCTGTTTAAACATCAACACACGTTCACCATCACACATGCAGATACACACACAATTCCAGCTCCAAGCCGAAAACCTCAAATATGCCCTTGTCTGCAGTCCAGCGCCTTCCTGACAATCAGGCTAATACTTCAGGGGAGATCCAAAGCTATTAATATGACACTAAACCTGAAAGAAAACAGCAGACTGGAGGGCCAAGAGTCTATGTGGGATTTTTATCTGATGGGGTCAAAAAATAAAAACAAAACACCATTATACAAGAGGACTTCCTTGCACATTGGAAACACTTGGGCAATAAATCTAGTGAAATGAGGGAGGAATACACAGTAAATCCATAGGAGAGAGAGGGAAAGGTCTTTTTATCCCTTTTTTGTTCATGTGAGATGGGCAGAGAATGGAAGGAAAAACAGAAATCAAGACAATGCCCTCTTTGCTTCGAAGTCACCTCATCCTTTCCTCTTCTTCCTCTGTCTCTCTCCATCTGCCAAGGAAATTCCACTGTAGTCATTTCTTAAATGAAGGCTACTAGCATTAACTATCCAATGCTTAGGTTAAATAAAATCAAATAAAACAAGCACAAATAAGGTAATAATAAAATAAAAATTATGAATTAAATTAAAAAGAGATTAAAAAAAGACAAATTATGATAATAAATGTATAACTATTTAATAAAATATAACAAAATTCAAATAAAAAAGTAACAAAATAAAATAAAAATAGAAGCTTAAAAAGTATTTAAGCCACACTGAATGAATGTCACTGCATTTGAAATCAAAATATCAAGAGTGGCATCAGAAAAACAAATGTGTGATCAATTCTCAACTAACTTCACTCTTCTGAGCCAGATCTAACCAACTACTCCATAGTTTTTCATCACTCTAACTATGGACATGTTTTGTACTTGCGCCATCTTCAAAATGAATTCCACTTTGTTATATATAAAGACATCAAATGCAATGAACCTCGCAGTTTTAAAAGTGTCTTAAGTATATAAATACTTTTCAGGGTCACTTCACATTGTAAGCATGTGGCAACGGCTGCAGCAAAGCCCTGACATAAGTTTGTTCTTACAGAATCAAAGAGCAAGAACTGGGGAGGGTCGGCATCACCATGCACATCAGTTGGCCACATGGCTATGGACTTCACTTAGCCTAAGGCTTCTTTGTACACATTCATATAAAGTATACAGTACAAACACACACCTGACCAATAAAGACCCGAATGGTTCAGGTCAGGTGGGGTCAGCAGGAAAAGAGGAAGATGGAGGAGTGTGATTGTGTCCTGTGTGGGGTCAGTTCCCATGTGTAATTGCTCTAATCCATCTCCAGCACCTATGGCCTGTGTGTTAATCTTCAGATGACATGGACATACTGAGTCGAAAACACTTTAGTGTGTTCGACATGATGGGTACAGAACATGGCTGAACAAATACCGTAGAACAGTCACCACAGCTACACTTATTTACACACATTGCAGTAGTATTCAGCCAACCACTAATCAGGCTGAAGTACTAACTAGGTGATTATAGATGATTAGAGTGCATGCTATGCACTGCAGTGATTAAAAAATAAACACGCTTGTTTTCCGGCCTACCGTCTGTGTATGTGTAATAGCCATAATAAATCACAGAGGCCAAAGTAGTTAGGGGTTTGTTGTTTCTGGTCCTCATGTTGGAATGAAGACACACACGGGTACCTGTCTCCTACTGGGGACACACTAATCACTCATGAGTTATTTGGTCTGATTGGAGTGAGGCGTTTTTAAACTCAGTGTAGTAAGCTTTGATTTTTTGCAACAGAGTCGTAACTGAGGATTGCACAATCGTCGAGGGAGTGAATAGATAGTCCATATATTGATCTGTAATTTATAAGTGGATTCTTATTTTCTGCTGTTTAATTAATGAAGAAAAGAAAACAATTGAACCCCACAATTCTATGTTGTGTGCACCATTAGCGAAACGAATATTCACATTTTGTTATCGCTCTAGATTACTCACGGGATGTTCTTCGTGTCACTCGTGTGAATAAAAACATTGCGTAATGCTCTCCTCCATTTTTTGATACAACCGGACATGTCAGTAATTTTTGTGGATTGGTTTGCGCAACAACACGTCAGGCGAATTTTTCATTCGAGTTGGAAGATGCGACTGAGGCGAATATCGCCTGGTGC
>SCHK01266632.1:0-17054 GCA_004124795.1 Poropuntius huangchuchieni
TGAATCGTTAAACAAATCGTTTGGGAGTCGTTGAGCAAGTACGCTAAAAATAAATGCATATTGTAAGAAAATGTTGTTTGTGTTTTTTGACCTTGAATGCATGTCAACCTGTTGTTGGGGACCCCCTAAACCAAAATATGAACCTTTCATAACCATAATAGGTGCACTTTAATAAAATTGAATATATAAATACAAAATATATTGTTGACTAATATATTGTTAAATAATACATATGTGGTTGCTACATATCGTACCATATAAAAACTCATCCATTTTATTAACAAAATTATGTAGCTACGCAAATTTTACTATGGGGATTTTGTTATACACTTACACATAGTTATTATTGATTGATTATCTATTAATTACAGTTTCCAAACATCGCCTTCAGAAGACTTTCATTATAGCAAAACAAAGTCATACTGACTTAATTTAACTTGCTTTAATGATGTTCTTTGTCATTTTTGGACAAAATGGCCACCATTACTTTCATTGTATGCAAAAGAGCAGTGCCATAACATGAGGCTTAATTTGCATTTTTGACAAATGCAATATTACTTCAATTAAACACAAATATTACATTTGATTTTATTTGTTAACCTAACTAATACTGTATGTCAAAATGTCAAAAGCTTTAGATTATGTCTGAGCCTCAGCTGTATTAGTGTTTTTGAATGTGGTTGGATTTGTTGAGTACAACCAAGGGTATTGTTTCTTCAAGTGAGGGATTAAGCACTTCTTAATGCTGCATTCCTGAAACTGCAATGAGTGAATTTGTCAGGAATAAACTTTTCCATCTGGCCAGTGTGATAGTTGGCATACCTTAGCATCGTGTTCAGCAAACCTCTGGAACATGTTTGCATAGATCTTCTTGTCACGCTCGTGGTGCTCACGAATCTTGCGCTGACAGACGGCAATCTGGCTGCGAGCAGCACGGTTGAAGGAGTTGACTTGCAAAACTTGTTTGAAGTCCATTAAGGCCATGCTGAACTCATTGCGCAACAGACGTGCTTCACCTCGCCGATAAAGAGCTTTCTCATTTTCTGGGTCCAGCTCCATAACCTAGTAATGACAATCAGTAAGACACGGTAAGAAAAAACAGTTTTGAGTCACATAGATGATATTTTGTTCACTGCTGTTTGAGTCTACCTTGTTGCAGTTCTCCACTGTTTGAGAGTACTCGCGCAATCGCAGAAAGCAAAGGGCAAGATTCAGATGGGCCACTAATAGAAGAGTCTGGATGGCTTGTTGCTGCTCTTTTCCTGTACCACACTCCATCTCTAACCAGTTTACAATCCTCTGATACTGAATTACAGCATAGTTGTACCGTCCAGCCTGAATGCACAGTATAAAGACTGTCAATTATCTGACCACTGCAAAAACAAGATTGCCAAAACATGATCGTAGCTTTTAAAACTATAAAACATCCAATAGAATAAAATTTGTAAAATTTTTAAGTCAGTCATTTACCATATATGTTATTAATATTACTAATAACTAGTTATTCCTTTTATATATTACAAAATCAAAAACAAAATGCAGGATGCTTGTCTACAATAAAATAAAAAAGCAACTCAGAAGGCAAACTCAGTAGCGACTCTATACCAAAGACAAAAATGGAGGCGAACCTTGAAATACTGCGTCCCTTTTTCTTTGACTAAAACAGCACGTTCCAGTTTCACTTTAAGGTCCATTTCCCAGGATTCTTTGGCCTGGGGAAACAATATGAGGAGTTGTTAGGCTTTGTAGATTTTCTGCTAATTCTTTCTATTACCATTAGAGGGCGCACTTTAACTGTATTCTGGGATTTTCAACTTCCTTTTTCCAAGTTGTAATTTGTTTGAAAATATATTTTAAACGTTTATTAAATTTCATATTAATGTAACAAAACTGTATATTTACATAAATGTATATATAAATAAATATCTATCTATCATATCTATCTATCATATTTATTTATTTATTTATACACACACACACACACACACACACACACAGTGGGTTAAAAATTAGCATTTTAACAGTACTTAAAGATAAATAGTCCTGAAGTATTTTAAATATTTCAAAGATAACATAATTTTTAACATGAATATTTTAATCTTGTTTTTTTTATTCCATATTAATGAAATAAAACAATAATTAAATACTTTAAAGGAGATAAATACACACACACACACACACACACACACACACAGTAGGTACCACAGTGCTAAAATCACATTGAAACCATGAAAATAACCTTTCAAAATAAGCAATTTGTCAGTTGCTAATAAAATAAGCTAATTTGACATGGACTATTTGAGCTCCTTTGTACAAAAAGATGTTATATAACTTGTAATGGAAATGCAATATAAGTTGTAATGGAAAAATAATGGATGCTATATCTAATGGTAATGGATTGTATCAAATATTTTTAGTGGACTTCAATTTCTGAACCCCACTGTATTCTGACTGTATTTGGACTATATACTTTGGGTGGAAAAATGAAATATCTTACCTTTTCAAAGTCTTTCAGTGTTACTTCATACAGTAGTTCTGCATTTGATCCAATGTCATATTCTTTTTTACCCTCTTTGCCATAGCCGTATCTGAAAGCATAACATAGACTGTGTAAGATGGGAATAGTTATATATAAAAAGGAAAGAGTGTGTCAGATTATCAGCGTTATGGTTATTTGGTTTGTTATATGCAGATCCTGAGCATGGAAATATTTTATATTAGTTTACACATGGCTGAATTTGTTATTATTATATTATATTATACTATATTGACCCTTACCAAACAATATATAGTAAATACAGTAACTATTAAAAGCCAATCTTACTTTGGTTTTAGGTATAATAAGCAGCATTCCCCCTTTTGGATTTTCTCCATGGCCCTGTCCACTCCCAAAGGAACACCCACGTCCTCTGATTCACCCACTACAAAAGTGACATCTCGAGAATCAAATAAGCGACCTCCACACCACCCCTCCAAGTGTACTGAGGAACAGAAACCAGACAGCATTAATAGTGTATCCAAAAGGGGCAGTGATCATGTGAATGCATTTTCTATGAATAACAACCCCATTCCGAACATTCAAAATTCTCAAGACGTACCATGTACTGTGGCCCCTTCATTAGGATTGTTATAGCCTTCGCCTTTGACCTTTATTCTCCTCATGATCCCACCATCTTCTGTAAGCTCCTCCCCTCTGAAGCTCAGCAGCTCAATCTAATTGTGGGAAGCAGAACCATTTGTACTTTTAAAGATAACAAGCTTATACCAAAAGAGGCTTTTGTGTTCTGGGGCTAGCATTTTATATATCACAGAGAGACAAAAAATAGCAATGTTTCTGACACTTTTATGTCTCAGTGGATGATTTTTATTTACTTTTTTCTTTTGGTCAAATTAAAGTCACATTAAACATTTAAACACTTTAAATTTAAATGAAAACTTAATTTGTGTTTGATGTTCTTACCTCAAACACAAGTGTGGCATTGGGAGGAACCTTTGGGGGGCTGCCAGCTGAACCGTATGCATATTCAGGTTTACAGAGCATTAAGCACACCTCTCCTTTCTGCATGGAACACACGCCAATGTCCCAAGCCTTGATGACCTGACCTGTGTCAATCAACCAGACAGTACTTCATGAATTCAATGCTTTTGTCATTCTAAGGAAAAAACATTATAAGCAAATAAAAGTATAAAAATACTTGTTATTTTGTTCATTTATAAGGAAATATATTACTTAACATAAATAAATAGTACGGCTGTCAGTCATTAAAATGTTTAATCAAATTAATTACGAGATTATTTAAAGCTATTTTGTGTCAAATGAGAAGTATCAAGTAAACATTACAAATTGTAGCTTTAGAACAATTTTATTTGATTCAACATAAAATGTATTACATTTAGGCTTAAAATAAAAATATTTTAAAATATAAAAATTTAAAAAGTTAACGTGTTAAACTGACAGCCCTAATAAATAGTCATATTCAAAAAACGTCATAATCCACAGATACTCAAAAACATTTATATTTTAAATACTAAACAAAAAAAAAATTGTGGCTCATTTTCATAGTTAATGATTTGTGTCAATACCTTTTAAGATTAAATACAAATTGTTTCTTTGAGAATGAAACAGCAGATAATAAGAGAAGCACCGCATGTCTAAACAACACCAGTAATTACACCCCTTTTTAAATGCAACCGCAAATGTCATTAAACAGGAATTTCAGCTTTGCTCTTTAGTGAGAAATGTACAATGAAATTGGCAGGTTGTATAATCATTCCATTTAACAGAGCAGCATCCTGAAAATCATAGACATGTCAGTATAATATAAACTATTTGCATGTGCAGTTCAAATAAAAAAAATATTGTTTAGATTTTCTGTTTATTCTTTTTAAATAAACAACAACGTTTATTTGAAGCGAATTTAAAGAGCAAAATAAAGTTTAATGTATTTGTGTTCGGACTACATAATTTATTTTAAAGTTTATTTTTTAAATAATAATGAATTTTAGTATTAGTAATAATAATAATAGTAGTAGTAGTGATAATAATAATAAATAACGTTTATTATTAATTTAAAGTTTCCTTGCTTAAAATTGCATAGGGATACATGGAACTGGATGGGTAGACATTAAAATGAAGTGTTTTTGAGATTAAAAAAAAGTTTCATGTCCTTTAATGTAGACGTTTAGAAGAGTTTCTCTTATGTGGAGAGGAGTTCTACTTAGAATGTGGACGGACACTTACATGAAAAGTATGATGCATGTTGCTTCACTGAAAAAGCAATTACTGCCCTGTTGCTAGCTAGCAGTTAACCACAAGAGTTGTTATTGTGACTAATGTCTAATTTTATTAGGGTTTACTCAGTTCAGTTTGGTTTTCTAGTACTAAACAAGTTATTTGAGTAGAGTTGGGAGTTTAATTTAAGGTTAAGCAAATCCATCAAAAACCCAATGCGTGGAACCACTATCCACAACTAAATCAAGCTGAGCCAAATAATTACACACTGCATAGTGGGCCATATTATGATTAATGAATGTGAAAAATATGTATGTAATAGCATAGAACATAAAATTATCTTTCTGCTTATCCATTTGTCACACTGGATTTCGTTAAGCAAATGCCCTCTTTCAACATAGAATTTCAACAACACTTTAAATTTGTAAAACAATCAAATTTAGTCTATAAAATAAGTCTATGAAATATATTACCTTTTCCCACATTGAAAACAAAAGGCTCTTTGCGGTCTAGACTGGAGTCAAACTTCTTGCCATTTAGGAGTCTGCCAGTGTAGTGGACGTACACTCTGTCCCCAATCATCGGCTTTTCCCCTTCCACACCATGCTGTTTCACAATCTTTAGAGACGCAGGGGAGAAAAAGTTAACAATCCATCCTTACACAACCTCATAATTATTTTAAATTAACGGCAGATCATTTAGAAACAAAATCCACTGATTTAAGTTTTCACTAACTCTCACAAGTCTGCTTCAATAAAGCTGCTCTTTGAATCAACAGCACAAGCATGCATGAACAAGTGAATGTAAAATGTATCAGCAAATTATGGAAGCTTTTGAAATTTATATGATAGTATCATTTTAGCAGATTCAAATGATAGTATAAGTCTAAAGTCCCTTTTTTTCATTTTAACCTGCAAATAAACAATAAGCAAGTTTTTAAGTGACACAATGTTCTTTGGAACATTCTAATGACATCCTGTTTTTTTCCAGTTAAAATGTATTTATAAATTCAATTAAACTTTATTTTTTTATTTTTCTATTTTTATTTAAAATGTATTTTTAGGAAAAAAATTATATTCAGTTGGAAAAGAGTATAAAATAGAAGAACTTTCACTAGTGGTTGCAGACTTTTGGATCCACTGTAACATTCATGACTACAGGAAAAATACAGAAGTTGTAAACAGTTGTGATATAGAGTTACTAATGACTAGATTACCTTACATACTCCACGGTCACCGTTTGGAGAGACATCAGTGCCTTGGGAGGTAAAGACATCAGTTGGGCATTGGTTAGTGGAAAAGATATCCTCTAAAGATGACATCTCACCACTCATACATAACCGTGTTCCCCTAAGAATCAAAAATACAATATTTACTTTTAAATTTTAGCCAATCATAATAAGGCACTGCTATCTTTAGACAAATGCAAATGTTCACAATCAAATTTCCACTTCTGCTTGGGGGGCATTTTCACATAAAAATATTTTCTAATCCTTCTTTTGTGATGCTGGTTTAATTTTTTGTTAATTATCAAACCTTGAAAGTTATGAAACCTTTAGATATGAAAAGTATGCACTCAGATATGCACAAGAAACAAAGATGCAAGGGTGCGCATATGCTCACATCTTTGTGCATTTGTGTCATTTTTCAAAAGATTGCCTTAATTGTTTTGTTTTAGTTTCTAGAAAAACTGTCAGTTGTTACCTGCTTCTGTGTGTGTGTAGAAGGAGATGCATGTAGAGTTTTGGGTTTTTTTTATTTAAATGTACACCAAAGCTTGTGAACGTGTGCCGCGGAACACTATGTTCCTTTTATTCAGAGTTCCTGGCACAAATTCAGATTCTAGAGAAGGATGTCTTGTGAGATTTATGTCAGTAAACCTAGTAAAAAGACACAGGAACAAAACAAAACATAGAAGGGAACATTCAGTCCAGTCCACTTTACTTTAGGCAGTGAGATACTACAGTCACTCAAGGCTCTCAATCAAAGACATTCATTTTTATCTACACACACACGCTGAAGGTTACAGGAAGCAAATAATTTCAAGGAAAGTTCAATGAATGAGAGCAGATATAGCAGCACATACCTAAATAAAAACAAGAACAAAAAAAGTCCATATTTGTTTTTTCTTGAACTGCTCTGGCCAAACCGATCAATGCTCAAACTGAAAGTATAGCCTAATATATTAATTAATACAAATATTCACCTCTCTGCATATCAGTTTAGGGCTTATGTCTCGGAATGGTAACATAGCAGAATGAAAATTAACAGTCCAGGCTATTTGACTCGCAGAAGACACATCTACAAAAATAGTCTGCTACCATCCTGGCTGCAACATCATTGCTGTGGAAACATATCGTTCTTTGAGCACGATTTATTCTGAAAACCCAAGATGAAGGCGGTGGATGTAAGTAAGTCAAAAAGAGTCACAGATACAACCGCAACACAAAGAAGCCTTATGACTGTAATGGATGCAGAAATAATAGCATACAAATTTTACATTAAACATCTTACTGTACAAGAAGTAAAAACTTCTCTGGATTTTTTGGCATGATTTTTTCCATTTCAAATGTTAACAAATGTAACTAAATTCTGACCCTGGGCAAAGTAAATTAATCATCCAAAACCTTTTTAACAGTTGAGTGCTTCTAAAAGGTTTCTCGGAATCAAATGTTATGAAGTTCCTCTAATAGATGTTCCTTAAAAATCAGTTATAAGATGTATCGATGATGAAGGCTCGCATAAAAAGCCTGTTTTTGGCATGTACTTCACCACATATTGCATTTAATAACTTAAATTGTTGTCGATTTTTACTCTTTTTATTCAAGTACCACTCATCTGATAACTCACTACTGTCCCACTACCAACCAGTCTGTCTTTGTCTGTTTATCTACCGGTTTTGTCTCAATGCCTGGTTATCTATTTATGCTTTTCCAGCCAACTCTCCCTAAGTCTTCCTCTCCAGTGATCGACTGGTTTAAAGGTGGTGTGACTTTTCTAAGCCCTTATTGGAGCTCCGTCTCAGATGTCCGCAGTGTGGTGAGATTGCAACAGGCATTTGTGTAACAAAGATGAGCGTTCAGAGACAGTTGACTCATTCCATCCTTGAACATACCGTTCGCAGTTAAACACCACATGTACTCACACAGATTCCGAGTTAATCACCTTGTGAGACACCCAGTCTCTTTCTGTATTAATGACATACACAAGCTGTCCTAAACATCGAAATTAAATGATCTAATGATGGTTTTGTAACTTTGGAAAACATCTCTTACACAGAAATCAAGGGTGTGACCACGTAAACAGTGAAGGCCAGATGCATCTAACACCAGTAATCAGATAAGGGAAATATTTCAATGGTTGATTGGTAAATTATCATATTTGATCCTCCCAGACCTGAATATATGGTTACACACTAAAAGGGATTTTCTGAGCTTGTAAAAGACACAAGGATCCACTTGTAATTTACATTAAAACGTGAAATATTATCTAAACAGATTTTAGAAAAACATGCTTGAGAAAGCCAGTCAGTGTAACCAGCCTCTGAGCGGCATCTGGCCAGTGGTATAACGGTTAGTCGGGGTCATGAAATGACATAATTTACAAAACCTAAATTCCCAGCACATCTCAAAATAAAAAAGGCAAAGGCAGAAAACACAGTTTCAATCCACAAACATATTTATCATTTCTACATTATAAACACCAAGAACATCTGTCCTTAAGATGGATTAATGAGAAACAGAGTCTGTGAAATAGTAAGCAAAAGTGTGTATACAATATAAAGGATTATAAAATGTAATATAAAAGGGCCATTTGAATGAATATAAAGTCAAGGAGTTCTCTAGCATCATAATTGAAAGGGGTACTTCACGTCCTCTCAGTTTCGTAAAATCTTCCATACATCTCAGACGCAACAATAGGCTATGAAACCCATATGCAAATAAGATTACAGCCACAGTTTTCTTTCCAACATTAGTATTTAGGATACTCTTTATTTTAATTAAAATATAAGGCCACATTTTGGACAAGTGGTTCATTATTTGCAGAGAATATGCAAGATAACTGTTAAATAGCGTGTGTAATTAAAGTGAGCGCGCTATTTTACTTGATTTTGTAGGTAAAGAATATCACCGTGAGAAAACAGCCTTTCTCTGTAGCCTACTAGTCAGAAAGCTCCACGTTTAGAAAGCTGTTTAAATATAAAAGGTAGATTAAGTGATGGGTAAAGAATAAAAAACAAGCTCGAAATAAAGACTTACAATATTTCCCTTTTGTTGCTCGTTCCTCTCATGTGTTTGACCATATATCCGTCCGTATGCAACTTCAGTTTGTCTTACCGGCGAATACAACCTGTGCCTAGCGGCTTAAAGGGGAATGAGCCCGCCCTCTCAGCGCGAGAGTACTAGATGTTCTACCGGCAGTATTTTACACTTCTCCACACTAATAATCATCAACACGATACGCCTCTACGAGACATTTGGACGGGGAAAATGAAATGAGACTAAAGGAGGAGGAGTAAACGCGGGGGGAGGGAAGTGTAGTGTAAAAAATTAAGGGCAGGCCTTGGAAACTGTCCACAAAGTAACACAATGTTCCGGCTGTACTGTAGCTCGCGCTGATGAGAACACAGTGTCCTAGTAGACACCCTGACCCGTAACCCGTTGTGTGCTGACTGAACAGCTCAAGTTGGGAACAGCATGTACAACCACACAGTCAGAGCACAGCGATACGCGGAAAAAAATAACACGACTAAATTATGTTTAAAAACGTGGAAGTTTAAAATGATCGAAAGCATTGCATTCTTAAAAAAAATAAATAAATAAAAATACGGTTGCGGTAAAGTTGACAGCTGAAAGAAATTTACGGTAGACGTTTGGATGGTATTTTTGGACTGCATGACCACCATAATAAAACAGGTGATGAAATAAAAATGAATTAATGCTAATCAGAATGATGTTCATTTATCACGCCTCTCTACACAAAATACCATCAGGGTAACACTGTACACATGATACTAAAATAATGTAAGAAGCCTAAACATTAATGAAATGACATAAATGTAATGTAAACATGCATCTATACAGTGTAACTGGTTACAAAAATCATTATTTCAATAAATTATTATAAAAGGTAAAGTCTCCTGCAAGGACTTCTGGGAACGTTGTTACTGTAATTTTCACAAAACTTTACTGTTTTGTAGCTTCCATGTACATGCATTGTTTTATTAAATGTAATGCAGATTTTCACCATAAATCACATAGTACTTTTTTGCTTCCATGCATTTTATATAGCATTTTTCAGTAAAATTACATTTATTGTCTGTTAAATCCATTTTTATTGTAAGGTAACTTATGGTTAACAGATTTTACTGTTTTCTGTTTAAAATGATCCATTGTCTATTCTGTGTTAGAAGTTTGTAAAACTAGACATTTAAAGCTAAGCAGCATCTTCGATACATTATGTTTTAAAGATTTCATTTCTACACAGAATAATTCCATGTCAAGTGAATATGTTGAAATCCAATCCAGCCTTTCAAATTAGCATGCCAAATATTAAATAACAGCAGCACTGGCAACATGTTACCTGCCTTAAAAGCGTCCGTAGACTGGAACTGTTACAAAATGTTCCTGACTCACTAGAGCAACAAGAGGTGTCAGCAGGAACACAATAGGTGGCATGCATGATTGTCTGGATTTAAAGGGATTGATTTCCCTTTTCAAGCCTGTTTTTTTAGATAATAATTTCAGATGGATAGTTAATCCAGGAACATGACGAGCTCTGTTTAAGAGGTTAAAGTTATTAAAGATTCTGTGCAGATTCAGTATATCAAAATCACCCAGAGAAGTGCTATTTAGTTCATTTATTTGATGATTTGTAATTTTGACATACAATTTTAGAATACACACATATTCAAATGTGCCCAAAATGTAATTAATTGAAATTATATTTCTTTAATATGATGTCAACACTCCTGCAGCTTTTCCAGGATTATCCAGGCAGGAAACTGATGTACTCAAGCATGGAAGAGAGTAGAACAAAACGCTGCCTCAGTTTGGTATCTTAGCAGCAGGGATCTGAGACAGAGCTTACTTATAATGTGAAACTGCTCAGTGCGGATGGCACAAGCAAACAAGTGCGGGGCATTCAAGGATAAGGATTCAGAGCAATATGTCACTGCCAACAAGGTCCAAGTGGGGACATTCCATGTAAACTTGTTTGACCTTTCTCCTGTTCATGTTCGGTGACCATATTATGTAGATCAAAACCACTCTGTTCATTTTATTCATCATAAATATTTTGGTATGTTTTTTTTACAGTTCTGACCTGAAAATTAAATGTAGAAAAATAAAAACACTTGTGGTTATGTTTCCAATTTACAGACAATTTATTTGTTGTAAAATAAATGACATTTTTCTATACTAAAAGCTTAGTGGTGATGACATTCAGAATATGATTAAGGGTGAACAGGCCATTATTCTATGTGGTTTCATTTACATAAAAATAACTTATACTCTTTTAAATGACTTTTTTAGACTTTTTTTAGTATCAATCATAGTTGCTTGAATAAATATGATGTTCATAAAGTACTTTAATAAGTGTATCTCATTAATGTGCTAAAGTAATATTTTTGGTTAAGATTTAGATCTATCAGGAACATCTGTGGCTTGTGGTTTATTAACCACTGAAGTTTGGCTCATCTCTCAATTTGTTAAAAGAAAAGTATTTACAGAGCAATTATTGAATAGTAATAAACCACCATGACCTGTCACTTAATTTCTAGAATCTTTGCAATAACCAGATTTTACTTTTTAGCAATATTGGATGCTTCCTAATTTGCATACAATCCGGTTTATTATGTGAGATTTAAATTAGCTACTAAATCATTTGCATGTCAAATCATCAAAAAATGTAAATGGTATGCTGTAATATCAGAGACCACAATTTAATGATGTGCTAGTATGTCAAAAATACGTATACGGTTTTCTACATATATGTATAAATATATATAATGCACTTATTTGCACTTTTCCATCATCTGCAGAGCACTTAAAACTATTTCAAATATGTCATGTATACTTTCAGTTCAGTCAACATCTGGTATGTTCTTGGGCCTTACATGCGTTAAGCTAACCACTTTTTAGTTACATCCTTTGAATTGAACAAAATTTTGTCATAGTATTTATACTTAAGTACAATTTCCCTGTACTTTTCACACCCCTTCCTGAAAGGACACACTGATTATTTCTTACAGCACAGTGATTCACCCACCATTAACAGATGTTTACAGAGGATATGAATAATCTGTTTGGTGATGCAAAACACTCAAAGGGTCCAAAGATTTTTGCCAAATATATAAATAAAAGCAAAATTCAACGGTCAGTTGTTTCACATTTGTCCTATTTTATCATTTAATCTACATCTAGATGACCATCCATTTCATACAAGGTTCTACATTCATTTTCATCTTCCTCTTTCATAATCTTAAGAAGCATGTATGGGTCCACAGTCTATGCAGTGGTATTTAAACGTTAACATTAAACAACATAATTTCAGATAGGACATGAGGATTGTGGATGGAAACTATTGTAAGGAATAGCATGCAATAAGGAGTGATTATAGGAGTATCACCTTGTCGCCAAATAATGTCGATTTTTTTTTTGGTTACAGTCAAGAGAAAAATCCTGCTCGTTTTTCCACTGGTTTCTCAGATCAATAGGTCCGCGCGTCAAGAACTAAATGTTCTAGTTCACAGTGGCACGTGCGGTAGAGGTTCTTGTTGACTGACTCATCGGCGCAACGGAGGTAAGAAGTGGTACTGAACTTGACAAACCTGGTCTTGCGCACACGCGTCGTCTGTTTTTAGCATGCAGCTTAAGTACATGTACAAACGTCTGGGAAGCGGAATTAACATGGCATGTGTCAGTGTCTTTATTTGACTGTATGCACGGACCTGCTTTTTGGCATAGGACGAAGCAAGAGGTAAAAACATTCTATGTACCAGCATTTTTAGGAAGGAACAGCATTTATGTCGCCAATAACAGAAAATTGTAGGCAAGAACTAATAAATGAGATGTGTGTCATTAAGAGTGTGGGTAATAAAGAACTGGAGAAAAAAAAAGGAGGTTTGCATATCCCAACGGAAGTAGTTTCAGGTGGAAAAATATTTTTTTCTTTTTCTTTTCATTTATTTTTTTACTTTGATTCTTTGTATATTAAATTATGCATCTTTTGACGTTGTCATGACAACGTGTCTTGTCTTCTTAGGTGATATTACAGCCTAATAGAAGAGTTCAGGAGGTAAAAATCTTATTAATGTTCTCCATAAACTAACAGATTTTTAATTAAACCACATACCATAAGCTGGGAGATTGTTAAGCGTTAGGGCACCAATGTGATTTCATCTTTATTTTACAAAAAAAAGTTTATTTGCCTAATTCCCAGTAAAGAACTGTATAACCCAATAGCCTATTCCAGAAAAGCAATCCACAAATCAGAGAATTTGTTGCTACCATTGAATTATAAATGTAATTAATGGCAAAAGAGCTCAACAGTGACCACCCGCTCCCATAAAGCACTGCAAACTCTCAAACTACTCAGACTGCCTTCAATTTACAAAAAAAAATTAATAATGCAAAAAAAAAAAAGATGTTATTTGACGTTTTAGATAACATTTATCATGATTACTGTTAGTGGTGTCCAGAGTTTTAAAATAAAATACAGTTGTTTTGGGCTTATAATGAAATTTTCATTCAATTTTAGCAGCTTAGTCTAGAAATGAGTCAAATTACCGAGCGGATATTGCTGCTGGTTCATTTGTCACACAGGAAATGGAAGGCCAGGTCCACGCATTGCATTATGGGATGCAGTATTCTGCAGAGTGTGGTCTGTTGTATTGCATTTTTTGTATTGCAATTTAGTAGGTCATCTGTGTATTCCATGAACGTAAAATTGCTACTCTTCAAACTATACATAGTATGATTACTAAACTAGTCAAAAGGTTGGAAAAATTAAGGTTTTTTAATGTTTTTAAAGTCTCTTATGCATACCAAAGCTGCATTTATTACAAATACAAAAAACCAGTATTATTTTGAAATATTATTACAATTTAAGAGAATTGTTTTCTGTTTTAATATATTTTAGACCATCTGACACTGAAGACTAAAAATTTAGTTTTGCGATCACAGGAATAAATTACACTGTAAAATAAAATAAAATGGAAAACAAAACAAAAAAATCACAACATTACTGTTTTACTATATTTTTTATTAAATAAATGTAGACTTGGTGAGCATAAGAGATGTATTTCAAAACATAAAAATCTTAATTATTACAAAATTTTGACCGGTAGTGTAAGTATGCTTTTCCAAAGATAGATTGCAAACCCTGTCTAAAAAATCTATCCTCCAAAGACATGTAAAAAAAAAACCAAGCCAAATAACTGTCTGGCAGAAAGCACCTCAAAGTCATCTGACTGTTTAAGCAATAGCTTTAGATATCTGTCAGGTAGTATGGACATTTGCAGCATGCTAAACAATCTCTTACATCACTTTTGATGGGAAAAAATAAATACTTCCAGCAACCAAGCTGTAAAGACACATGCTGTTTTGCACTATATGCTAAATACAGTATGTATGTAAGCAAATCAGATAAGATAAACCACAATTCAGTCAAAATTGTGAGCAGTCAATTCCATGTAAGTCAATGTGAGATTTTTGAAATGCAATCTTAAATCTGTTCAAATGTTTTCACAAAGATTTATAAAAGGTAACCTGATTCATCATCTACAATGCATGTTTGCATTTCAAACTAGACCAGAAGAATAACATTTAACAGATATTAGAATGTAAAGTTCGTATGATTATATCTTGTCTTTTTAAAGTGCTACTAAAATGTACAGTATCATCAACTGTATTATGAACTTTGCAGTAATTGTATTAAAAATATACTTTCCATTAAGTCCATGTAATTTAGTATCAGTTTCATTTCAATGTGTGTGAGTCTAACTTATCAACATTTTGATGAAGCCACACAAACCACAAAAAGTGTCTGTGAGCTTCAGAGCGTATGTATATCTTGCTTTTATGGAGAGTGAGAGGGCGGGTTCATGGGAGGCTAACCAGTCATCAGGAAGCAAAACAGAACAGAATGTGCAGTACTAATCTGGGCGGAAAAAAACATTCTGTGCCGTGTGTGGTAACACAAATTCACATTGTCTTGCATACAAATAGCCTACACATGGAACATAAGAATGAGGAAAATATATATTGGTTTCTTGGAGGGATGCTCTTTTTGTTTAGTCATTATATAAGAAAACAGCAATGAATGCAAATGACAAAACCCCAGGAGAGTTGGAGTATGATACGAGTGATGTAGATGTAAACATACTGGCCTGCCCAGTGAGACAAAAATAAAGCCAGTCAGCGTAATGCTCTTTATTTGAATAGCCTACAAGGTTTATTACATAACACCCCTAGTGTTTGTTTAATCCAAAACAAGGGATGAACTATTGCCCCCAAGATTTAGCCTAAATTAGTTATTGAGGGTCTGACACATATATGACCCCTTATTTTGCTAATCAAAGGGGATACTTTTGCGCATGGCCTATTACATCTCATATCACCAAAAGTAGCATACAAAATAACAGTAATAATTTACTTAAATATTTTTACTTTTGTACAGGACTAATTTGTATTTTATTCTATTTTTTTATTGTTTCCAAAAAAATAAAAACTTTTGTACAAATACATTCTACATGTAAATATGTATTAGCTATAGAAAAATATCAAAACAAGTAGCAGGCCTATAGCTTACCTATAACGTTAGATGCTAATACACATAAGTATTAACGTGTGTGTGTGTATGTATATATATATATATATATATATATATATATTTGTTAATGTTAACAATTAATGAAAACATTGCTCAGTATTCTACAAAGTAGATCTGAGATAGAAGGAAAAGTTCATTCATTATAGAAGGAACGAAAAGGTAAGGTGTGTTATTTATAACTGTGCTGAACTTATTCGTCAAATTTCATCCTTTAGACACTGAGATGTGAATTATTAAAATATTTGCAGCCTTCATGTATCCTTGTCTTAGGTGTGAGGGCTGTTTCAGAGCAGAAATGTAGCGCCCTTCCGATATTTTTAAGCGTGAGAGCTTTTCTTTTAACGTCCGTGTTGTTGATGATAACCGGAAGTGCTTTAAGTTTAGATTAGCGCGCTAGCATCACGGTGTTTAGCTGCAGTGGCGCGTTGTCGATTTCGCTAACGCAAACAAAGCAGTTTTACCGGTAAGAAAAATAAACATACGTTATTTAATTACTGTATAATGTGCATGTAGCTTATAATAGAGTCGATCGTTGCTCATTTAAATTAGTTGGATATGTTGATATGACGTGTTTGACTTGTGTAGGCCTGTAAACGCTCAGGTTAGCCTGTTAGCTTGAAACAGACATTTAGTGTGCAAATCTGTTCCTATTACGTTTAATTAGACTTTAAATGTTAAAACATTGGTGTACTGTAAATATTTTTTACTGTCGTTTGTATATTTGTATTTTTCCTCTAACGTCGCCTTCAGTGAATTTTATAAATCATTTGAGTAATCCAGTGTTGCATGCTAGTGTTTTCATTGTTTCCAAAGTCAGTTTTCAGCCTCTTAATAAAAGTTTTGATCGTTACGTACTGCAGCTTTTAAACGAAACTCAACTGAGACGTTAGGCTTCTATCATAGAGTTTAATTGCATATTAATAGCCTCTGTGCTTATGGTTAATTTCTTGCAGCTTTTAGGTGTGCAGCTGTGTTTGGGATTGGTGAAGATATGGGAGGTGAGTCTTTATTCCATTCTTTTAACATCCACTCCAGCTATGATCCATTTTAGTGTGCTAAAAAAGTGATAATACTTGAAACTAAACATTTTTTTCCCCTATAGACCCTTCCCTAAGTCGGGACTGCCCGCTGGATTGTAAGGTCTATGTTGGCAATTTGGGCAACAGTGGTAATAAAACTGAGTTGGAGAGAGCATTTGGCTATTATGGTCCCCTGAGGAGTGTATGGGTGGCAAGAAATCCTCCCGGTTTTGCTTTTGTGGAGTTTGAGGACCCCAGAGATGCAACCGATGCTGTGCGGGAGCTTGATGGAAGGTAAGAACATCTATTTAAATGTAGTTCTCTGGAATTGTCCTGCAGATTAGATTATCCTGATTAAGCAGAGGATTGCAGCATTGTATCTTGTGCGTTTGATTGAAACTATCCAAAAATGTATGTAATAGGGTTATTATTGTTAAATAAGATTATATATATATATATATATATATATAT
>SCHK01266711.1:0-10256 GCA_004124795.1 Poropuntius huangchuchieni
AGTTAATATTTAAAAAAGGCCCCCTAATAGGTCCTGGCTCCGTTTTTTTTTTTTCTTGTGTGTACATTTTCATCTTTCATTTTTCAGACACGAAAGATTCTTGCAGCATGTGAGAAAAGNATTTTTTTTTTTTCTTGTGTGTACATTTTCATCTTTAATTTTTCAGACACGAAAGATTCTTGCAGCATGTGAGAAAAGCCTGACAGATGCTCACCAACTGAACTACGACCCCCACAACCCCTTTGACATCTGCGCAGCCTCTTTCACTCCCCTGTACCGCGGGCGGCCTGTGGAGAAATGTCCCCTGTCTGGAGCCTGCTACTGCCCCAAATACAAAGGAGAGGTCTGCAGGGTCACACAGGTTAGTTGTAAGACCTTGTAATGTCCATGTTTAATTAGTGTGTTAGTTTATTGAGGATAGAAAGTGTAATAGAGGTCGACCGATTGATTTCTGGCAGTTTTTAATTAATCAACATCAGCCAGTTGTTTTGCAAATTAGGCCGATTTATAGGCAAGCGCGTATACAGGCAGCTGCATTTCTAAATATCGGCAGTGAAAAACCCATATTGGTTGACCTTTAAAGTCTGTTATTGTTAATATGTTACAAAGTAACTCTGCTTTTCCCCTTGTTCCATTTGTGCATGCAGTGCTATAAAGTGAAGAATCGATTTCATTGGCTGTTTCTCTCCTGTTTCCTAGGTAACTGAGATTGGCAAAGATGTGATCGGATTGCGTGTGAGCCCACTGCAGTTCCGTTGAACAAGCATTATATAACATGGATGAAAACAGATATGCTTCTCTCTCACATATACTTTCCTTTATAAGATAAAGTAATGAAAACTTTAAGATCAGAAAATTCTAGAAAAATACCTTGTTTCATGACTAATCTCTCTGTGACTGTGCTTTCTCTTATTATATCTGAGGTCTACAGTATGTATGCTTGTTTCATTAATCCGAATAACTTAAGTGGACATCTGTGACCCTGTCAATCAGTGCAAAACAAGTTTCCTTTCCTGTGAAACTCTTTAAATGTTGAAATAAAATTCTGGTAAACAAATGTTTCATCAAGTTTTTTTTCTTCTCCGTGCAAGGTTTTTGTTGTTTAAAAAAAAAAGAAAAAAAAGACATCACTTGAAATAAAAATCTTTTATTTCAGCTAGTTGCCTGTGCAATGTTTGTCATGTTCATTTAGTGCAAAAAAAGACAAACGTGTATATTGATATATTACCATATAATGAAATATTAACAAAAGCTACAAAAATAACACTGCTAACATGGCGGATATCGTTTTTACTTAGATATCTATCCAAACCTCCTTATTAAGGAGTAAATGTGAATTAAAAGTACATTATTTCATGTTCATGATTTTTATTTTCCTCTATGACCACAAGGAGGTGCTAAATGTACAACAGTCACTGAGAATTAAGCCAACCAAGTTCACATGGTTTTGGTTAGTTCTCTAATTTATTTTGATCAATTGGAAACTTGTGCTTTCAATTCTGTACAGTAACTCCCAAAAAAGATGGATTACATTTCTGGTTTGCAAACCTGGAAAAATAATGTAATAAGTCCAAGAATCCATGGCCATTTAATTAAATAGAAATACTCATAAACCAAGGAGTATTTTTATTAAAATGAATAGTATACTACTTCTGTAGTCCACAGTTTGTTCAACACATAACATCTCAACACTGGAAACAGGATGTTCCAGTCATTCAAAGGCCTTTGTCACATCCCTGCTGTCTGCTTAAGATCATCCGACTCACATCGATGTTGTTGTTGGTAAAAACCTCTTTTCCGTGGTCGATGGTGGCAGCAGGCAGGGATCGGGTGCGACCCAGAACCCAAGCGAAGTCTACGTGGAACAGTCTCAGGACATCGGTGCATGAATACACCAGCGCTGAGTTCTCATAGTCAGTGGATAAAATCCAGTATGGAGTGTAGGGCAAAACTGCCAATTCAAGCAGAGATACAAAACACAAAATATAATTTAAGCAAACATGTTGTTTCCTATTAATTCTGAATTAGAAATGTCATTACTTATAGCATTACAAAGCATTTGGAAAAAAGAAAATCAGATTTGTACCATAAGAGAAACTGATTCCAAGCTTTGCTGGATTTCTTTTATCCTCCACCACAGCTGTCCCATCAATTGTTTTTAACTCTCCTTTTCTAATTAAAATAAAGTATACAGTTTATATATTACCTCTGATATAAAAGTCTAAGGTATTATACAAAACAGTTATTATATGTTGGTACCCACAGAATTTCAGAGCTCACGACATGAGCCGTTCCATCAAGTTTGAGAGTGAAGTTAGTCTCAATGCATCTCCCTCGCTCAAACTGTGCTGGAAGTTTAGCGATCTCAAACCACCTGCCCATGAACTACATTAGGATACAGATAAGCAAACAACAAGAACATTGAAGAGCAGAAAAGACCAGTTTATAGCATAATATGTGACAGTGTATGTTACCTTCTTTAGGTTGAAGGCAGGTTGAGTAGCAGGCTCAGGGCACGGCCCCCAGTGAGGCACCTGGGCATTTATGATGGGCAGAAAGAGGGCCAAAACAACCAGTAAGGCCTTCATTTTACTTGTTTAGCCCTTTACCAAAAGAAAAGAAAAGAAAAAAGGAATAACTAAAAATAAAATGGAATAGTTATACAGCATATATTCTAAGATGCACATTCACTACCATTCAAAATCTGGGTTCAATCAAATTTTTAAAAATGTTTTGTCTCTTATGCTCACTCATTTATTTGATCCAAAATACAGTGAAAACAGTAATATTGTGAAATATAAGTTAAAATTATTGTTTTCTATTTCAATATATTTTTTAAAACGTAGGCTAATTTATTTCTGAGATGGCAAAACTGAATTTTCAGCAGCCATTACTCCGGTCTTCATTCTCACGTAATCCTCAAAAATCATTTGATGAGTATAAAGTTGAAAAGAACAGCATTTGTTTGAAATAGAAACCTTTTGGTACATTATATGTGCCCATGCTGTAATTTTCGATCAATTTTATGCACCCTTGCTGAATAAAACTGCTTTCTAAAAAAAATTTAACAGTAGTTTACAGTATACATATTTAGTTTGTTGTGAAGCAACCATTTTATAGAGGACAGTTTGACCAAAACGAATTAAACAAACCCTTACCTCTTAAAAGTCGTGCTGAATATGAGATGGACGGTGGAGCTCAGACTATTTATTTAAATCATTCTCCTCAGGGATCATGTGACTGCAGAAGATACATGTCATGAAGGAGTCTTTGTGAGACCAGAGTTTATTCCCAACATGATGTAAGTGATTAAGCAAATTGAAGTCATGAGAGAGAATGTTCCATTATGAATGAGTATCTAAACTGTCTTTTAGACAACTTTTTTTTCTTTCTAAAGATGTCATTTGTATTTTTCAATTTCAACGTATTTTTGACATGCTAGTTTAGGGCAGTAAGTTAAGTTGTGGTCTGTGAAGATAAACCTAAAATCGGCAGCATGTTTAATGTCTGTAATGGTGATGCTGACCGAAAGAGGGCGCTACATTGAGGAGGATGCTCATCTGATCACAAATGCTCCGATGGCAAAAAAAAAAAAAAAAATGTGACATTTAGGCTATGACTTATATTTGTTTCTGAATCTGATTTTACGTTATCCCTTTTAAACTCATAGTTTCTCCCGTTATGTCATGTTGGGCTTGATCATTGATTAAACTGAGGAATTGTATATTGTTCCTCTGTGGCAAGATCGTATCTATTATCTACTCATTGAGCCCAGAGGAAAAAGTGGCCCCTACACCTTATGAAATCTTAAAAAAAAATTTTTAAAAAAACATAGCCTGCCACATGTGTGTTTTAACAAACGTTTTGTAGTAGATATGTGTCTTTACATAAGGACTATATCCTCACGTGTAGCTGAGAGTTTTCCAGGTTGCAGGTGTTTGTGATAAGCTAAACAACACTTCTATGATAAGAATATGAAGTATCACATGTGACTCGACCTCCAACTGAGGAAACACACCTCTTTTGTTACAAAAGGGGTGAATGGAAGAAAATTGTATAACATCTTATGTGTTCAAAAAAGCCATGTTACATTTAATAATTTAGAAGATGCTTTTATTTATTTATTGTATTCATGTATTTAATTAGTAGCAACACATTATTTTCAAAATGATGAACCTTCCTGGCAGACTTAAAATGTCCAGCTGTATGGACATTTAGAGTGTATCTCCAAAAAAGGCACCATAAACAATATCCACTCTGAATGTGACAAAACCTAAAAATCTTTTAGAAGCAAATGTACGGACTAATGAAAATAAAGTGCTCTTGAAAGCAAAGCACTTTGTCACAAACAATGACCACATAAAACAATGAAATTTGAGAGATTCAAGAGCATAAAACCTGAAAACTTGCGCACATTAATTCAGAGGTGGTGCTGGGATATTCAGTTATAAATGTGACATTACTACACTTGATATCAGTGTTTTAATTGTCTTTAGCTAAAAAATCATTCTTCAGATGTTGCTAAGGTGACAGATATGAAACTTAGATTGTCACATTCAATAAAGCTTTTGTGCAGAGGTCCTCAACCCTGTTCCTGGGGACCCACTGTCCTGCGAAGTTTATTTTTCAACCTCAGCACACCTGCTGTGTATTTTAATGCAGTTACGAGGAGCTTGATTAGCTGCTTCAGGTGTGTTAGATTAGGATCGTAGCTGAACTCTGCGGGACAGAGGGGCCCCAAGAACAGAGTTGAACACCTCTGCTTTAGTGTGACCTAACTTCAGTGGGGTGGAGTTAGTGATATAACGAACAAATGTATAGCTCTATAAATACTGATCTCTGTCGCTGTTCTTTACCTTGAACACAAGTTTCACACTTGAGACCAAACAGGTAAGATGCTCAACATTTGAATCTCAACTCTCCAAGTCTTAAAGCCAAAGATCTTCTTGTTCTCATTGAATATGACTCTTTTTTCAGGTTTAAACTGAGAGAATGCAGGTTCTTCAGGTTCTGTCTCTGACTCTGCTGTCTGTGCTGGCGGTCAGCGCTCAATCCATCGGCTCTGGAAAATGCCCACAGCCTCCAGTCCAGCAAAACTTTGATCTTACTAGGGTAAACTTTTATTTACCATCTTAATCCTTATTTTTCGTTTTTTTTTTAATCAAGAACATATCATGTTGAATAACTTTAGCATAATAAAGTCAAGAGGAAGACAAGAAAAAATAAGAGAAACAGCAAAAATAGTAGAATATATGTATTTCTTCATATCGAACTTATTTTTCAGCTACAAAGTTTTCTGCATTTTCAGCCCTGTTGCATAATTTCTCATCATTTTGCTCTTTCGTAGTACATGGGAAGATGGTACGAGATTACAAAGATTCCAGCCCGGTTCCAGTTGGGAGACTGTAGCCAGGCCATTTACACTCTGAGTGACGGTATTGTCCTGGTTCGCAATGAACAGCTTCTGTAAGTACTGATGAACAATTACCACAAGTAAATCAAATATAACATAAAATAAAAATTCACCAAATATTGTTTCTCTGAATATCTTCACACAGTAATGGCAGTTACAGCTTCACTGAAGGAACCGCCAAGATTGCAGATGCATCAGAGCCTGCCAAACTTGAAGTCCGCTTCTTAGGTAAGTCTAAACAAATCATTCTTAGTTTATTTCATTATTTTTTTTTTTTAAGAATCTGAGATTTGAGTTATTCATGATGTGTCCTCTTTCAGATTCTCCTCCTGCTCCCTACTGGGTGCTGGCTACTGATTATGACAACTACACCCTGGTTTACTCGTGCTCTCAATCTGCCGGTTCCTTTTACAAGGAGTATTCCTGGATCATAAGCAGAACCCGCACACTTCCTAAAGAGACCGTCTCTGAGCTGTTAGACATCCTCAAATCCCATGGCATCAGTACTGATAGTTTTATTGACACCGACCAGAGACCAGAGCTGTGCAGTGTTATGCCTTCATAGAGCTGCCTTACATAATGAACTACTGTGAGATGTGTTGTGTTCTATTTATGTTTTTAGGAAACTACATAAATGTAAACTCTTTACATCCTTAACATATTTTTTTAATTAGTGGTCTGTTGCATGAGAATGTGAGTACATGTATCTGCAAATTAAACTTAACATTACTGAATCATAGGTCACTATGTTAACTAAGGCTTTTATTTATGCATTTCTGGTGTCACTTTTTTTTGTTTAAACAGCGTGATGTCTACAAAATACCTACAGTGTAATAACTCAGTTGTTCCTCATGGATCAGACTTTGAATAAATATTAAAATTGTAAAATTCCATCTTATGTCATTTTTTCTTATGCACACACAAAAAATGGTTTTGATCATGTCAGATATTGTAAGCTTTCTTTTCATTTGCTTTATATAATCATCACAAGTTATTTTGTAGAAAAAAACATTTTGCTTCTTGATCAAAACAGTACATTTTGTAAGGTAAGAACTCAGTCGACATTATAATGTTCACCACGGAGCAATTTAACACCAGATGATATTAATGCATCATTTGAAAAAGAAGTGTTATCATTAAAATACATGGAGATGCTCTTTTTCTTCATTCACATCCTGTCAATAAGCCTCCTCAGATGTAGATGTTTTCTGCAGTTTTTCACAATCTACTGCTTATTCACATGTTGGCCTATATCATTTATACCACATATTATGGTGTTTAATAGCTTTTTTACGCTGACATGAATTTCATATGAAAAGCTTGCAAGGATGTTATAGATAAACTGAAACAAGCAAACCCGCTTAAGATTATCCAGTTTTGCCATTTAACTTTCACGAACTTGATTGCAAATCAAACCATTAGATGTCTGTAGAGTAAATTATATACTTTTAACCCCTTACACCCCTGCACGTGTTCTACATTCTTCTGAAGCTGGTCTTAACTGTTCAAACAACTCGGCTAAAAACTAAGGGTGATCGGGCTTTCTCTTCATTGGCTCCTAAATTGTGGAATTCCCTGCCCTCTGAGATTAGGAATGTAGAATCCCTTAATGTTTTTAAATTGTCCCTTAAAACTTTTTGATTTATGTGATTACTTTGTCTTTCATTATATTGGCTTTGTATTTTTTGGTTAGTTTTTTTTTTTACTGCCTGTATTTTTGCGTGTATCTTTTAATCTTATAATTTTCATATGTACATAAAGTGCTTTGAGATGCTACTTTTAAAGGTGCTATGTAAAATAAAGTTTATTATTGTTATTATTATTATAAATCCTTTCATTTTTACACAGCGTAAGCTTCCAACAGGACTAGAAAGGTAAATGGAACTTCTCTTGCAGTGATGATTTTGTATTCAATAAGGTGTAATTAACACTAGTCAAATCATGGAGCTTCCACGCACTTTTTAAAACTTTTTGACTTTTTTGCTCTTCAGTTGACTGATCTCAAAGAAAACCTCATATACATATCAGTTGTGTTTTTCAAGTTCAACTTATTTTTGACACACGCTAATTTAAGGCATTAAGTTGTGGTCTGGGAGCTGTGACGATGACCTAAATCGCCAGCATGTTTAATGTCTGTAAATGGTGATGCTGACCGACAGAGGGCGCTACATTGAGGAGGATGCTCATCTGATCACAAATGCCTCACTGGCATTTATGACTTATTTTTGTTTCTGAATCTGATCTTACGTTGTCCCTATTTATCCTATATTTAGTTTCTACAGTTATGTCACGTTGAGCTTGAGCATTGAATACATTTTTTAAAAGGAATTTTCTATTGTTTCTCTGTGGCAATAACGAAAATTATCCATGGTTTTATTGTAGTAAAAATGTCGTAACCATGTTTTGTTTTGGGTTTTTTTGGGCGTATTGATTAATTACCATTTGTATAACCACAGTTTTACTACAAATGCCATGGTTAAAATGCGGTTAGTGTAACAAAACCATGGGTAATTTGTGGTTACTATGGTTTAACTCTTTTTTTGTAGTAAAACCATGGTTAATTATATCCTACTCATTATAACCTGATCATTAGCCTAGAGAGGAAAGAGTGGCCCACAAATCACTCTCTTTTTTTATGTAAAATAAAATGCCACATGTGTGTTTTCCCAAAAGTTTTGTATACAACGTGTCTTTATGTGTCTTTACATAAGGACTATATTATCACGTGTAGCCGAGTGTTTGCATGTTGTAGGTGTTTGTGATAAGCTAAACAACACTTCTGTGATAAGAACATGAAGGATTCACGTGTGACATGACCTCGTGTTGAGGACATACTATGCACACTCCTTTTGTAAGGATGAATGGAAGAAACTTTAACATCTTTTAGCCTGTGTTAGGAGAAGAACATCAAATTTAGCCTACTAATGTATAACAAACTAAAGCATTATTTTCAAAGTTTTGAACTTTCCTGACAGACTTAAAATATCCAAATGGATATTTAAAGTTTAACTTTAGAAAATTACAAAAACCAATATCCACCCTGCACGTGACAAAAACTAAAAATCTTTTAGAAGCAAATATGGACTAATGAAAATAAAGTTCTCAGACTTGAAAGCAAAGCATTTTGTCACAAATCAACACCCATCTGACAAACCAACATAATCTGAACTTTGATAGATTCAAGAGCATCATGGACAAATCTTCCACGATTGCAGGCAGGGATCGGGTGCAGCCCAGAATTAAAGCAAAGTCCGTGTGGAACAGTCTCAAGACATCAGTGCATTTATACAACGCTGAATTCTCATAGTCAGTGTACAAAATCCAGTATGGAGTGTAGGGCAAAAATATCAATTCAAGTAGATGCAAACACAAATATATTCTCAGATTTGAAAGCAAAGCACTTTGTCACTAACAAAACAAATCAACATAATCTGTTGAAAATGATTTTCAAGAGCATAATGGACAAAACTGATTCAGGGCTGATTCTTAAGAAAGCCTTGATTCAGATGAGGTGCTGGAAAATTCAGCTGCAACTAAGAAATTTTCCCACTTGATCAGGGTTTTAAAACGCATATTCAGACTAAATTGTTGCTAATGTGACTGACATGAAACTTTTACTGTCACATCAGTCAGAATATGTGACTATTTTATTTTTAATTTTTCCTTATAAAAAATGCATTGTACAATAATAAAAAATAAGTAAATAATTGGTTATTAACATACACATAGGGTGAAGTCAGCTAAAATGGGCCAGGTTTTGGTAAATTACTTATAATACCATCAAATAAGCTATTAGATCGAATGCTATTCTTATAAATTAGCATGGGTCTTTTAAACACATTCTTTTTTCACAAAATCGAAGTTTCTTTTACAAATTAAACCCTTTTATGTGAAAGGACATGTCAAAACATTGTTCATAAACCTTTGCTTTGTTGGTAAGCTTACTTATAATTGCTTTAGTACCCTTATTAGTGACAAATGAAATTTACTATGTCAGGCTCAATTTCTTTACAATTCCTCCGACAAGCTTCATGTAACACTCTGCCCTGCCCACCTTAAAAAACTCAGAACAATAAAAATTATTGTTACATTTCAAGTGTTGAAGCAACCATGCAAGATCAGTTATTGTGATTTCCTGTAAAAATGTAAAGAGATATGATGCTACAACCTTATATGATGGCCCATTTTACCTGATTTTTGCTGACTTCACCCTATATCCTCTGAAAAACTTTTGAATTTCTTTTACAGTTGTACTTTCAAGGATGTGACCCAGTCATCACTCAACAACTCAACGTGTGTTTATTTAACCTTCAACATCTTGCTGAGCAGATGCCCAGGTTCCCCAAACCTGTTTTAGTTGAGGGGGGTGGAGTTAGTGATATAACGAATAGATGTATAGCTCTATAAATACTGATCTCTGTCGCTGTTCTTTACCTTGAACACAAGTTTCACACTTGAGACCTAACAGGTAAGATGCTCAGCATTTAAATCTCAACTCTCCAAGCCCCAAATTTCTTCTTGTTCTCATTGAATATGACTCTTTTTTCAGGTTTAAACTGAGAGAATGCAGGCTCTTCAGGTTCTGTCTCTGACTCTGCTGTCTGTGCTGGCGGTCAGTGCTCAGTCCATCAGCTCTGGAAAATGCCCACAGCCTCCTGTTCAGCAAAACTTTGATCCTGCTAGGGTAACCATTTTCTTATAAATGTTTCCTAATTTTTATATAATCCACGCTGATAATGAATGCGGATTTGCGTAGTTTGTCGGTTAACAACGGCTCTGTGTAGTAACGTTACGCGCTGCTCTGTGAAATCACGCACGTGATGGAATTTACCGCTGATTAGAG
>SCHK01266727.1:0-13549 GCA_004124795.1 Poropuntius huangchuchieni
GACGGACAGTGTGTCAATCTCACACCTCTTAACTACAATAATTTTATACAATATGAACAGCCCAAACCTCAAATCTACAACTGCTGTTCTTACTAATATGAATGAAACTAAAAAGAAAGAAACCGGCTGTACCTGTTGGCTCACCTTTCTTCTCTTCTCCATCCTTCTCCTCTTCAGTCTTCACTCGTTTAGGCTTCTTGTAATTGGCTGCATTTCTCCGGCCGCCCTGCCCTTCGTCCTCAGAGTCCGAGAACTCTTCGTCGCAGGCTATCCGCTTGTCATGGGCACGGACTAAAAATGAGAAAAACAACAAACACTCATGCTTATATTGTCTGCATCAGTATGCATTAAAAGGTCCACAATGGCAAGTCAAGGAGTATGCAAAAAACAAACTCACTGGAGATGCGTTTGTCAGGGTCATCCTCCTCATCTCCGCTGTCCTCCTGAACAGCATCCTCTGGGATCACCTGCATCTGAACCCCTGGAGCGTGAGGCAACATCCGTAGATTCTCAAACAGACGCTGTCTATATAGAAAAATAAGAGAGGAGACAGATACAACACACTTAGAGGAGAGAAATAAGTACACCCTGTATATGTAGAATACTAATTAACATTTTGCAAAACCATCCAATATTTACAAACCCTGTCCAAAACATGTATCCATGGTCTGAAAACAAAGATCTGCCATCATACTTTCATTCAAACTGACTTCTATCATCAATGGAGCATGTGTGGCCCTTCATCCCACTTACTTGATCTTTTCCAGATAGTCATTTGTATTCTGATTGGTCATGTTGGAAGGGCTGATGTGAAGCTTGAAATCAGGTCCAAAATACTCAAAGTAGTCATTGTACGGGAGCTCTGTTGGAAGGAAAGAACAAGTTAAATGGCGTTCACCACAGAGAGAACAAAACATGTGAAAGTCTAACACAATCAAGAGTGTCTCACCGTTGGGAATGGTGCTGTCCAGCGCTACAGCCGTCTCATAGGTCCAGCAGCGGGCCACGTTTCTGATGGTGTAGCCTCCACCTCCCAGCATGAGCAGGGGCAGGTTAAAGCTCTTCATGTACTCCACACACTTTGCGTGACCTGAGGAACCCACAAGGGTTTGGTTAGACACAAATACCAGTCACTTCAGAGATGTGTGTGTAGTTTGATTACACTTGATACCTTTGATGGTGAGGTTAAAGCAGCCCAATCTATCTCCAGACAGAGAGTCAGCGCCACACTGGAGCACCACAGCACTGGGCTGGTACATCTCCATCACTTTGGCCATGATCTGCAGGACATTCGGAAACAGGAGATTTTCAAGACTCCAATTTCACTGCTAACTAAGACGAGCATGATTTGGTTTTTTACACCTGGGAAGATTTACACACTTACAGGTTTGAATATGGCTTCGTAGGACTCATCATCTATACCATCCCTGAGCGGGTAATTCACCGCATAGTATTTTCCCTTCCCTGCACCGATATCCTGATAAAAAGAGGGAAAATTTTTAATATTTACATGAACGCTCCTTTTTAACCAGAAAGTATTTAACTTGAAAGTACTTACTCTGAGGTCTCCAGTACCAGGGAAATACTCTCCATACTTGTGGAAGGACACAGTCATGACACGGTCTGTTGTGTAGAAAGCTTCCTCAACTCCATCCCCGTGATGAATGTCAATGTCAATGTAAAGCACTCTTTGATGGTACCTACACCGATTTATAAGAACTTTGGTTGAAATGGCAATTTTTTACAGAAAAGACAAAAAGTGCTCACTGAAAAATTTCATGAAATATGGACATTACCAGTCAAAAGTCTGTATAATTACTGCTTAATGAAACTAATAATATAACAATATTTGAGTAAGAAAGATTTATGACACTAAAGATTAATAAAGTCACAAAAGATTTTTCAAACATGATATACTGAACTTTCAAATATTGAGAATTCTAGGGGGAAAGTCAGTTTTCACAAAAATATTAAGCAGCGAAAAACAGTTTTCAACATTGAAAAAAAAAAAATATGACAATTAAGACTTGAGCAATGATGCTGAAAATTCAGCTTTGCATCACAGGAATAAAACTGTATTTTAACATATTCCTGATTTACTGTATTTTTGCTCAAATAAAGGCAGCAGAGTAGAACATGAGAATTTTTCTTTTTTTCAAAAACATTAAAACATTTTTAATTATCCCAAACTTTTGACCGGTAGTGTGTGTGCGCATAAAAATGGAGTAATAAAAGTATTGTTATCTGCAGTAATTTCTTTTAAAGTGCATACTTGAGCAGCTCCAGAATGGCGAGTACAATGTCGTTGACATAGCAGAATCCAGACGCCTCAGATTTTTTAGCATGATGAAGACCACCTGCCCAGTTAATGGCGATGTCTGTCTGCTGTTTGTTGAGCTTCACAGCCCCAGCTAAAAAGTATTTGGACATATGGTTAGGAGGGGAAAAAAACATTTAACTGTGCCAAACTGTGAGAAGATTCTGTAAATTTTAAAAGCAGGAAATAAAAAAATAAAAAATAAAACACACTTACCAACAGATCCACCTGTCGAGAGCTGACAGAACTCAAATAAGCCGTCAAAGACAGGACAATCCTCTCCTACATTAACTGCAGAGACAATAAATCATGTTCACTGTACATCCATGATACGGAAACAAGTCCAAAGTGAAGCAATTCGCACCACAGTTAAACTCTCTTGAAGTCTTTTTTGTATTGAAGACCTCACGTTTGAACATCTTGAGCAAGGAAAACAAAACAGCAACTTACATCTCTGCATCTGCTTGCTGTACTCAGACATGTTGTCTGGGCGAATGGAACGGAGGAACTTGATATAATCATCACTGTGATACTTGGTCATTTCTTCAGCATTGGCTTTATGAGGGCGCTGAACATTCAAACAAGTGAAGAAATCAGCTCAACCAAAATAATAATTTTAATAAAGCATAAAAAGCAGTGATTAATTTATCTTACATAAATTTCCATTTTCCTATACAGCCCATAGTTGAGCAGGAGGTTGTGGGTCATGCGGATTCTGTGGGGCTTCATGGGATGACCCTGGCCATAGTAGTAATTCCCAACATCCCCTGGGAAAGAATGAAAAAAACAGTAATAAATAAAATTATATATAAACAAAAAAAAAAGACAGAATATTACCACAGACTCTTAGAGATCAACTATCAAATGTTAATTTGTTTTATGAAAATATGCTTCAAACAAAATCGGAATTATTGCTTAATTGAGTTTATGGACTAATCAATTTTTACAACAGGCCTTGAACTAGACACAAAGCCAGCTGAACGGTTCAAAATGATCATTACTACATCACAAACCCAAACATGATGTTCATCCGTGACTATAAGGGCAGATTAGAGCAAAAAATATGGGATAACGAAGACAAAACAGCTTGCGCTATAAAGTAGAGCATCATTCAGACACGCTTGGAGTGGTACTGCTGCTAGCAGTGAAGACGAATGAAAGCAGCGAGCTCAATTCATCTCAACTCTTCGGTTCGTAACGTAAAGCTAATTTTATCGACGCTGTATGCGGAAAATAAAGAATACGTGTGGTAAAGTGTTCACAGGTATACTGCACTTGCAAAAAAGTGTGTGAATTGTGCTGGTGTTAACTCCATGCTGTGGTCTTGATGCTAACAGTGAATAAGAAGAACAACAGGATGAAGAGCAGCTAGCACGCTAAGCTAACACTAGCATTAGCGCCGTGCGGCTAAACCCGGCTAACAATTAGGCTGCACTCAGGAACTTAAGCGTTATGCAGAATTTATCCAAAGCAGACGCTGCGTTTCATTTCTCTGACAATAACAGCTCGATATATCACCGGTAAAAATGCAATTCTTACCGTCATAATAATAGCAAACTTTCTTCTTTGTTCCTTGAGAACTCAGCGCCATTTTACCCTCCAATTACAGCCTGCGCCTGCCGGGCTTTCTGCGCACTGAGGAACTTCAATAGCAACTTGTCTCGAGTAGCTTTCAGCCAATCACAATTCAGATTCCATCACGGAGGGCGTTGCTCTTGCGTGTCTCTGCCAATCATTTTGCTTGCTGTCTTAATCAAGTATTTAGGTTTAGTTCTATTTACTTTACAGCTGTTTAAACGTCCGCTAATATATAGACCGAATATATAACAATCACGGAATACTTTTAATAGTTTACTTGTTATAACATTTTCTTATCTTGTTATTACGACAGAAATTGAGTCTGTAAGTACTCACAGACGTTTTCCTCAACAATGATAAAGTGCTGGTTAGATTACTAACAAATTGTACTCTGTTACTGATTACAAATTACCTGATTAAAAGTAGTGTAATCTATACTCATTTTAGGTAATGTATTTGGACTAATTTTGGATTACATTAGATTACTTTTGATCTAACTTGTTTATATATTTAAATAGAATTACTATGAAAAATAAAACATATTCCATTCTTTATCAATATCATGAAAAGCATGTGAAACATACGATTATTATTCTTAGTAGTAGTAGTAGTAGTATTTTTGTACCTGCATGTCAGTGTGACCATTAACCAACTTAAGAGAATTGTGAATATCCAATTGTGTTAAATTATTGAAATATTAACTCTATTTATTATNTGTGAATATGCAATTGTGTTAAATTATTGAAATATTAACTCTATTTATTATTAACTCTAATTATTGAAATATTAAATATCAAGGGGTCTTCAAGTAAGTTTTAGGTCAAATGGTTTGATTGACAAGTTTTGGAATCCCTGCATCACCTAAACAAACATTAATAAAAATGAAAATAGCAAAGGCATGGTCAAGGTCTTCCAGGTTTTACATTTTTGCAGTTATACATCAGCAGTGTTTAGTAACTTGCGTATTATTCATTTCAGACATGGCATAATTGAAGTTCAGAAACTAAGCCTGGATTGCAAATTAATGTAAATCGCATTTAGCGGCATGGACATTCTCTATTCTAGTGCGAATATTAATTACTGCCATTATGTGAATAATAATCCATAAAAGTAACTGTAATCTGATTAGCATTTTAAAAAGTAAAATAATCTTATTAGAAGTCGTTTATCATATCGATTTGAATGGGAATATATTGTACCATACTGATATAAAACTTGGAAGAGAAATATATTTTTTTTGTACAAAGTTCATTAAACATTACATTACACCAGGGTTTTCCAAACTGGGGTTTGTGAAACAATTGCAAGGACCAATGATTTCATTAAAAGTTTATATTATATTGAATCACACACACACACACACACACACACACTTTTAAAATGAATTCAATCAATATAAAATACTTGAGCACAAAAAAAAGATTAAATATTTTATTTGTTTACCTGGATGACAGAGTGTGTGTGTGTGTGTGTGTGTGTGTGTGTGTGTGTGTTTGTGTGTGTGTGTATATAGCCTATATGTTTGGGTTTTTTTCCCCCAAGACTTAGTAATTAGTGAAGGTCACTGGATTTGTTGATGACATATCATTAACATATCCAGAATTACAAATTGACTGAGTAGTGACTGTCCCAAAATTCAGAAGCATGGATTAGTTAAAGTGGAAAGTTAATTTTGTACATTTTTAAAGCAAAAAAAAAAACTTTACTCTGGCATCCATGCGTGGATTACACTGATTTTGTGGATTGTAATGTGTTTAAAAGACAAAAGCCTTCCAAACACACAGTAATACATGATTAAATGACTCATTGACTACTAATCCAAATAATAATTCAAATGTTTGTCAGGGGTTGATTAGATATGCAATTTTGAGATATCAAGGATACCAAATGTTTCTTTCTTTCTTTCTTTTTTTAAAATTTACTGTAAAATATTTTGCAGTCGATAGAGATGCACAGGCAAAGAGTATACTCTAAAGTAATGCCATGTGTCTCCTTCAAAGTTAAACAATTTCTGGAAATCCAGTGATCACCTGTCAGTGGCTATAGCTTGTGGCTAGAAATCAGTACATTTTTGTGCATAACATGTAATGATGTAATAAATGAAGTAACTGATTATGAATATTGCAAAATGGAATATAACAGATAGTTATTATTTGGAACCTGATTATGTACTGTAATACAGAACTATCAATATTTTACACTTATTTATTTATTTATTTAGCTGTGCTGTAGTAGGAATACTCAAGTTGCTTTTGAATTTAAGTAAATAAACTGCTTTAGAGAATAAAACAAGTTAAACGAATCGGATAAACACCGGTACATCTTAGGTTATCTATCAAAGTTATTGTTGTGATATAAACTAGCTGAAAGCATCTGAATTTTAAATAATGATAATACATTTTTACTTATAGAGCTCTTTTTAAAGTATACTCAGACACAAAGAGATAAAAATCACGAAACAGTATAACAAACACACCAAAAAAAGTAATATAATAAAACCAATAACACACCACATCAGTCATATTAAAAGCAACCCTAAATGGTGGGTTTTGAGTAATTTGAACATAGACAAATCAGTACACTCTCAGAAAAGGTTTTTTTTTTTTTGTTAATTTTTTTTAATCCAATAATTTTAGAATGAATTCAGCCAGATGATGCATAGGCCTATAAAATTATTATCTTGTTTATACAGAGAAGAAAGAAGATAAAGAGTCAAGGAAGAAAGTCCCAAAAACTACAGACAGAGGGTTATATGTTTAATTTAGTGCTTAAATAAGACCATCTGCACAAAAAGCATAATCAACAGGGTGATAAACATTTATTAGTAATGATGCCTCTCAACACACATATGACAGAATTGTTTGTCAGAAGAGAGATGCAATAAAACACAATTTTTCAGAAACCTTAGACTAAGTGCAATAAATATTTCTAACCTTTTGCACTTTGTCCATAGGTCACCTGTGCACTGCTCACGTGAAACTACAAAATGTTGCAAGTCTGACTGTAATACTTTAATTTAACACATGATGGCGCCATATGCTTATATTTGATTTCCTAATCTCAAGCGATAAATCTGTTGCCATTACCATCCAGACATAGACGGGAAAAAAGACGAATATTATAATACTTTTTTTTTTTTTTTTTTTTTTAATATGATTAAAATGTGATATTTACTAATTTAAGGACGGATAGGAATCTGCACAGTAAGCCATTAACTTTTTAATTTACGCGTCTATTTTCTTAAATGAATCGGTCTATCACCAGATGCCATACCTTGCTTAAAATGATTCACAAGTCAATTATTTTGCAAAAGAAAAATGGAAATTGATTAATAAAACTGATTTGGACATAATTAATAATAATAATAAAAAAAAAAAATTTTGCCCAAGCAAAATCGTCTGAACTTCAATGAACCGTGAGTGAAATTTGAAGCATGAGCACGTAATAAAATACAAGAGACTATTGATTATTTAATTAGATATTTTTACCGGTCTACTAAACTGCCAGCTTTGGTAATTTCTGAGAGGAATTATGCTTTTTCTTTGGTGATCCAGTCGGAATTTTTATTTGAAGTAGTGTACATTTCATACATTATTCTGTGTAAACACTGCCACATTATTGAATAGGTTTCAGTGTAGCTTCTTGCAATATATCTATATGTCCTAAAGCATGAATAATTTATTTTCTATTTTCAGTTGACATGTCTAAATGTAGGTAAAGTGGCTTATGAGTGACTTGTGACAAAACATGAATATGTTCTGGGGGGCTTTACCTTGGAAAATAGCCACTGTGAGGAAGGACAAACACAAAGTGAGCATCTGTAGGTAACCAACATTTATTTACCATTATCAACTTTACAATAAAACCAGTAACATCTTTAAACATTAGCAAAATAAAGAACAAAATTGGTCAAATGTATTTACAGAGACCAAAAAGCAGATCAAGGCTCACATTTAACACATAACAACTCTGCTTCTTTTAAAACTTCAAATGTGAACATAGCAAGCTCAAATGTGTTTTTATTTTGTTTTGTTTTTTTAAAGCCAAGATGAAAATTAAAATGCGATTTCAAACAAACGAGACAAAGCCTTCTGGATATTTAAAATGGTTCTCTATACACCACAAAATACTTAAATTTGGGTTAAAATATAGGAATGTAGAAAGTTGGCAAGTCTTTTTCGATTTCCTTTTTTTTTTTTAACAGTCATTATATGTGGTGATGTTGATCTTGCGCAATTCATCGGTATAGTCGCATCTATTCGGTGGTGGGCTTGAAAGATGCTCCTCCTTCATCCCATCCTCAACTCACTCTTGTGTTGACATCCCGCTTCCAAGAGGTTTCGGCCTTCGCTCGGAATTCCAGATCTTTGAGCCATTATCAGGGAAGTGAACTAGTGAATCTAGTCTGTCATTTGTTATTAATCTTGAAGAAAGTGGCACGAGGAGTCTTTTTTTCACATACATGTGTATATATACATATACATATATCCATGTATATATACATATGTATACATATACACATATATATAAATATATATTTTTTCTTGGAAAAACAGTTCACAAAGTCCTTTGTGAAGTACAATCACTCCTTCTGTTCGGATGGTGCAGTTGTTGAGCTGGTCTCCTCTGTTGGTTTTGTGGGCTCTGCAGCAGGTGCAGCAGCCTCTTCCTTGGGGGCAGCAGGTTCCTCAGCCTTGGCAGCGGGTTCCTCGGCCTTGGGGGTCTCGGCAGGGGCGGGTGTCTCCTCAGCCTTGGCCTCCTCCTCCTTCTTCTCCTCAGCGGCCGCCCCGTTCTCCTCAGGCTTCTCTTCGGCGGCCGGAGCGGCCTCAGCGGCGGCTTCTTCCTTCACCTCGGCGCTCTTCTTGTTCTTCTTCAGCGAGATGCCCTTGAATTTGAAGGAGTTCTTCAGGGAGAACTTCTTCTTCTTCTTCTTGGGGGTCTCCTTGGTGGCCTCGCCCTCGGGTTTAGCAGCCTCTCCCTCAGTGGCGGGTGCGGGTTCGATGGCATCGCCGGCTCCAGCCTCAGATTCCTTGGCTGCCTCTGCAGAACCGTTGGTGGTGGCGGCATCTCCCTCTGCTTTGGCAGAGACATCGCCGTTGGTCTTAACGTGGCCGTTCTCCTGAGAAAGGAAAATGAAATTGTCAGTTTAATAATGCAACACAAGCCGACATGGATGAATATTTACTACGGGTCTACTATATATGCAGCAGGGCATTCCTTGAATCGTCGACGGACACATCAGTGACTCGTCACGTAAATAATGCATGTCTTCGAGGTGACGCCTTGCAGTAGCGCACACCGCCGAGCGAGGGCGATAGAGCCGCGCGCAACTCACACAATGCCAACTGAGACGGCAGCTTTGGAACAAAAGACTGAGCTCGAGCGAATTTCATTGAGCTTCATTCACTATTTATCCATCGACGATGGAATAACTACAAACGTCGATTTAAAAAAGTAACATAAAATATAAGTACACTCATTGATAAGAATGGGGTTTAGTCGCATAAAACCCCAAAAGCTTGACCATATGTGGACTCTCGCCTCAGTGTCTAGACTTTAAAGCCCGAGCGTCTCCGAATAAAGACTGCACGCGCTTCACAGAAAAAAAACAATTATCCCGAAATAAAAATCTAGACAGTAAAGAGAGAGAGAGAGAGAGAGAAAAAAAACATAGTAAATAAATGATGAGCTAAACAAAAACATGAAAAATGTATCTAACTGAATATATGAAATACTATAAAAATATTTGATGAATGAAAAATATTTGATAAATGAAACTGGGAAACAGTATATTATGTTCTAAAAATCCAATTACAACCAAATTTTCCAAATTGATCGCAACCCCCTGCTGATAACCCATGCATAGTGAATACGTGCAGCATCCTCCTACACGGGCATTAAATGGAGATCGCCTGGCAACAACACCGACCGTCTCCAAGCGCTAGAAACGGACTTTAAAGACAGAAACAAATCGCGAACATGTAGAAGAAATATCCGTTTTTTAGCGCGAGACAGAAAACCGCGTCTGTTCAGCCTAGTGTGATTTGCGTAATGCCTCTCGAATGAAATCGCTCGGTTTTCCCGCGTGCCACGAGACATGAAATGATAAATAAGACAATGAATGAATGGTAAACTAGCATTTCTTTCTTTTTCACTACAGATCACCGTCTTCTCTGTTTTTCATCACACTCAGAGCGATGGTGGTTTTGCAACTCTCGCTGAAGCACTTGTTGGTCAGATGTGGGTGTGTCGCAGATGGAGATGAATTACCTGTCCGTTAGTCTTGACGGCAGCCGGGTCAGCATCGGCGGCTTTCCCCTCCACAGCCACTCCTCCCTTTGATGCCTGGGATCCCATTATTCTTGATGTGGTTTTAAAGTAAATTAAAAAGAACTCAAATTCAGGTAGGTGGGAAAAATTAATCCAGACCAACGGGCGTAACGTGCATCCAAAGGCGCAGGAAAGTTGATTTTTTTTTTCCTTTTATAAGGAAAACTTGAGATGATCCACTCTTGTCTTCCAGCCGTGAGCGTCGAGCGTACTACTACCAGTTCTAGTGAACAGCGCTTCAAGATAACCCAAAGCCCCGCCCATGGGCGTGTCTCGCGAACGTGAACCAATCCGAAACACGGCCCCGCCCATTATTGAGCGGTCCATGTCCCACCTCTTTTGATTTCGCATTAGGTCCATAGAAATAAAAAATGGCATCAAACTGGAAAGAAGATGGAACCGACAGGGTGACTTGTTGAATTCTCTGGTTACTGAGAGCAATGGGGTTTCAGTTTAATTGAACCAATTGAACTAGGCTCTAAAACTAAAGCATTTAGGACTGGTGAATGTGTCTGTAGTTCATTATACTCGATTGACTGTCTTCAAGACGACACTACCATTTAATGATTAATATCAGTGCACACTTTCACCTACTTCTCTGATAAACAACCTGTATGCTTCATTGAACTGTTGATGCTCAATAGTGAATACTGTAGAACTGAATTAGCTGTTAGATTACACTGTACACTGCACTGTCTTTTACATTCTGACTTGTGCAATTTGAGGATTTTTTTTCTTTTAATTTTTCTTATAGACTGTGTATAAAGATAATTTCAACAATATTTATACCTGATATAGTAATACATTAGCTCACTCTAGTGTTGAATTAGAAATCAATGAATGTAAAAAATATTTTTGTTTGAAATGTTGAAATTTATTATGTTTTACAATTAAGTGCATAACATGACATAAGCATAAATGTGAATAAACAACAGCATAAGTGCACATAAGTGTAACACATGGAATAAATACTGTACCAAATAATGTTTTCATGTTAGCCACATTAATAAGTAACATGAATTTGCACCAAACTACCATAAACTTTGATTGGACTCATGACCTTTGGCATTAAGAAAAGCTATGAGAAGAGACGTCTCCTCCCTTTTAAAAGTTGATAAGCTGATATATTTTATGATCCTGTCTGTACGATTTTATGGTTAGTTCATTTTATTATCTGCATTTAGCATGAGAACAGACCTGTGACCCATTTTGAGGCTAAGATCTAACGCTGTTTTATCGGTTCTCACTGTTTATATTAATAATCAGATCTTCTCAAAGTGCCACCAAGGATTCCCCGTGATATATTATACAACAAATTAATCTTCATCCTATTTTTCGTTCTCGTACTCCTCTCGTCACGTACCCCTCTTGTTTTTTTTTTTTCTCTCCGGCCTTGTAAATGACATAAAGTCTAAACTGTTTGTGGAGGAATGCGAGGCATGCAAACGCTCATGAAGAATGTTTCACCGCATCTGCATCTCGCCACTTTCTCAGAATGTCCAGAACCTCAGGGAGGGGGAACGGGGCAGAATACGTTTTTTGTGTGTGTCAGATGAGAGAATGTAATGAATAAGCTCATATATTGAAACAGTCTCCTCTTCTTCTCCAGGGAGAGAGTTGGGGGTTGGGTGTGATGGAGTGAAGAGAAGGAGGGGGGGAGTTTTCTTGTGCCCGGAGCTTTTGTGATGTGGTTCATTTTCTTGATGACGGGTCAGGACACATCACCTCATCATCCATGCGTCAGACTCTCGCTTTCTCCTTTCCTAATGGCTGAAAGGCCTTTATTGTCGCCAGATTCCCATTGGAGGGAAGAGTAAATGGCTGGCGTCCTCTACAGTGAGGCCTGCAGTTCACACCTTCCATACAGTAGAGAGTCTTCTTTGGCCTGGTGTTTCAATCCCTGTGGAGATGCACGGCCAGACAACAAATAGCTCCTGCAGGAGCAACATCTCGCATATGAATGTTAATGGGTGTGTTGATATGCCAATGATAGGCCCATCAGTTCGGGCAGGGCAGGTGAGAACTGGTTTTTAGGCACGGTTGAGCTCTGTGACTGTTTTGACCACAGCAGGGAGCGAGAGAGGAGGGTGGTGATGGTGTAAATGCGGGGGTTGGTTGCCCTAAAGCATTATGGACTGAACTGAAACTAGATGCTGACTTTACTAGTCCAGTGCAGGGAAGGCTGGGGGAAATTTGCCAAGGAAAGAATAAATGACACATTCAAGTCTCATAGAATTGTTCCCAACCAAAGCAGAGTTTTTTGGTAGGCTCAGTGGTTACCATTGTGACCTTTAGGTCAAGTGAGCAGAGTTCACATTCCTCTGAGTTTCCCAGATCCCCCTTGGTGCCTTTAACAGGCTTATGAGCTGATGTGCTGCCCATCTCAGTGGCGATATCTCAATTTTTATCAGTCTTTTGTTACGTGTGACATGTAAGAACTAAAACACAATCAACACATGTTTCCCATGTGGTGTTACTACTTTTAATTTCGATACAAAAACAGAGCAATAAATAAAATTAAACAGCAATTACAAAATGTGGTGTCAGAAAGATCTTTCAATGTTTTTGAAGGAAGTCTTTTATACTCACCAGGGCTGCATTTATGTTATCAAAAGTGCAGTAAAAGCAGCAATATTGTGAATTATGAGCATCGTTACAGTTTATATTCGTTTTCTTCTTTGATGATTGCGTTCATTTGAATAGTAATCTTTTATTACAGATGTCTTTACTGTCACTTTTGATATATATTTTTGCATCCTTGTAAAAATAAAATAAATAAAATAAAATACAATAAATGTCTTTCTTACCCAAACCTTGTAGTGTAAATTGTATTTATTTACTTACTTATTCATTCATTCCAAAAATCTATAAAAATATGATTAATGTCACACGGAAATATGATATTCTTGAGTGATGACAAAAGTTGCCAGAGATCAAAGATCAAATGTGTTAAAGACTTTGAACTGATTCATAAAAATAAATCAAACTTTAACCGTTTTTACTCCTAAAGTTTCATTCTAAGGTGCTACTGAAACTTCTAAACTCCCTCACACAATTGGGAATCACAAGACAAGGAAGAACTGTGAAAAACACATATCAAAATATAGGGCCTTTAGAAGACATAATAATAAAAAAAAAATGTAAACAATTTTGAGACATGCTATATATATATATATATATACACATTCTGCCCCGCCGACTCTCNTTGTGAAAAACACATATCCAAATATAGAGCCTTTAGAAGACATAAAAAAAAAAAAAAGTAAACAATTTTGAGACATGCTATATATATATATATATACACATTCTGCCCCGCCGACTCTC
>SCHK01266752.1:0-14571 GCA_004124795.1 Poropuntius huangchuchieni
CATGAAATTTAAAATCAACTTATTTTCCCCTTAAAATGATAAATTTTCTCAAATTAAACATTTGATATGTCATCTATCTTGTATTCTGAATAAAATATTGAAATTTGAAACTTCCACATCATTGCATTCTGTTTTTATTCACAATTTGTACAGTGTCCCAACTTTTTTGGAATCAGGTTTGTAGATGGACAGCTAATTTTTTACTAGGTTCAAAGGTGCCTATGATGCTGGATCTAACTAGGTTGTGATTAGGTTGAAATGTTTCAATGACGGTCAGAAATTCTGTTTTGGTGTACGTAGCACACTAGATTTTGACTGTTTAACCTACTGTCTAGGTAGGTGGCTCTTTAAGTTCACAAACTTGTGGTGAATTGAACGTGATGCATATGATGCTGAAAAATGCTCTTGAGGGTTTTGAGAAACCGCAACTGATAATACCAGGTCACAACCAAAACCAACAAATTTAACATCATCTTCCTCTAAAACATAGGATGTGTGTGCTTTACAAGTACAGCAGAGAAGTCAACACTGTGCGCTTAGATAATCTGAGCCACTGTTGTCATGCTGAGCAGTCAAGTGTGCACTCTATGAACTTCATTGCTCAATCTTTGTTTGCCTCTGACTGGGTGCTTCAATGAGCTGTGATGGAAAATGATGACTAGAAAATGTTCGCGAGTGAAAAAAGGGCCCGTGGAGAGAGAAAATTTGCATGACCAAAGTCATTATGTTTGAACAAGATAGTGACAAACAAGGGAATTCTCAGACAGAAAGAGGAAACATAGCATGAATTAAAACCCATAGTTAGAAGTTGTTCAAGAACCAGCCTGAATACTGAACTAAAACCCCATTATTAATAATTGATAACCCGGGTGCCTTTGTGTCGTGTGAGACAGACATATCTGCCGGTCTTGAGTAATAACTCGACTGCTGGTCATATCTTCATTTGTCTCACTTTGCTACAGCTCCTGTGGGCTCGTCTTTGTGTCTGCTTCAAAAGAAGACGTTCTGCCTGGCTATTAGAGAAGAACCTCTGGAGGCTTGCAAACTGAACAGCTATTTTTAAAGCATTTCGATTGACATCATCTACATAGGAAATGATGCGTTGTGCATATTAAAGGATTCCTGCCTGTCACGAGATGTGTAAATGAAGATTTAGAGATGTGTCCTATGGATTTTTACCTCAGTTTCCTTCATTACGCCAGTATTTTAATATTCCAAACTCTCCCTGTGCCTAATTTGCCAGTGTGTGCAGAATGTGAAAGATTAATGAGAGGTTTATATCAGTATGAGATAATAAAAAAAAGAGAAATCAAAGGAAAAAATGTTGTTCTAAAACAACCCCAGAAACATCCATTCCGGTCAATTAGTGTATGAATGTGTTCGCAGTGTATTGTGGTCTGATTTGACCTTAGCAATGTGAACTCCTTGCATGACTGGCAGGCAGAATTGTTGCTAATTCTCTTAATTTTGCAATGAGTGACTTTGCATTGGAACCCTCTCGTTATCACGTTTAATGCAAGCGCTTTATCATTTCAAGTAATTACCACTCAGCAAATGCTTTCTCGTTGCCAGCCAGTGCAATGTGTAATCATTCCTGACCCACTCGGTGATCTGCTCCTATTAAGTATCTGAACTGCATAATGTGAGGGCCTGGCCGCTAAATAATTAATGAGAATAAATTGCACCAAATGCAACCTCCATTTATCTGAACACTAATAACTTAGATTTTAACTGCCTGGCTCTAATGTCATGGCTGGGCAGCGAGTGTGTGTATAAGTCCAAAGCAAACACACACACACTACATATTACAGTTTCTCTTCATTAATTGTGCAAATATGAATTCAACAATCAGAGAATACAGAGCCAATGAAAATTTATAACAATTTACCAGTGGATGAAGCCGAATTAGACAATTTTAGATGTGCATCTCATTGCACATCATATTAATAAATGACCCGGAGGTGTATATGGAGTTTTCATGTTTGTTACTGTAACCATGTTTTCTTTTTAAAACCCATTAATAATGTGAAAGAAACTTGATAGACTTGCATCAATCATCAATATATTCAATGCATTATGCAATGTATTACTATATTAAACTTTTAAATCTATGCCACTATGTTCAGTTTCTGGGTTCTGCTTTATTTGTTTATTTATTTATTGTTAATTTCAATTAAAAAAAAGTCACAGGGAGTCACATATAGCACCATTTCCTAGAATGAACCAAAAACCTTTTTGTTCTTGCAAAGAAGGATTTCCTCCTCGTTTATGAACAGTTTCTCTCTGCATCATTAACATTGTGCTCTGTTGTATATAAGGCAGTGCAGTGGCTGAATCAGGGCTGTACTGGCATTAAACGACCATTATTCTCTCTATATCACAGACTATAGGAAGAAGTAGAGCAGCCTGGCAGCCCACTCTGTATGAGTTTCCATGTGAGTCATATCCAGACTTCTCCCAACCTCAGCCAAGAAGGTCTCATGAGTTAGGAAAGGAGGTGGAGACAAAGAGAGAAAGGACGAGGTAAGGCAACATAAACTCATTCACTCCTTCCTCAGGGAGATGGGGGTTGTTTGTGCAGCGGTTTGCTCCTGTGAGGGTGGCCTGGGCTTTGAGGACCGTTTCTGTCATCTTCAGACATTTTCAACAAGCCAAGAAGAAAATGTTATCTTTTTTAAGCCATGTTATATGATAAAGAAGAAGATAAGAAGAGCTGATTCATAATACAGGTTTACATGCAGCATCACAGAAGACTATCAACTACGTGGCTATGCTTGTACTAATTGTTAAGTTTGAAAATATACAAATCTTAGGAAATGTTATGTTAATGTCATGCTAGGACTTGCCTACACTTAATGGGCATTGATGGTTCCATAAAACCTTTAACATCCATGAAAACTTTCCACTGCACAAAGTGTTCTATAGAGGAAAAAGGTTCTTTAGATCAGTGGTTCTCAACTGCTCTGCACATTTTGTATGTCTCCCTCATTTAATGCACCTGATTCAGATCATTAGCTCGTTAGGAGAAAGATCCATGAACTGAATTGAGTGTGTCAGATTGAGAAACATTCAAAATGTGCAGAGCAGTAGGCCTCGAGGACCGGAGTTGAGAACCACTGCTTTAGATTATTAAAATGTTCACATTAAGAAAAAACGTAAAATGGTTCTTCTATAGCATCACTGTGAAGATATGATCCTCATCATTTTCTTACATTTGGTAGACCTGCTTGTAAATTTCATTGCATTACTTATAAGGTTTACAGTATTTAAGTTATAAAAAGGATTAAGCTTAATACACTAGCATACTGATGGCTAACCGACACTGCCTAAAATCCACAAAAGTACCACTGTAATTTTTAAACACCCGTTTCACCCGTTGCAAAGTTTCAGGTGGCGTTCACCTATTTCCTCTTGTCTCTTTTGTAATTTTTATCGATTTTCTTTGACAATGCAGTTTAACTTTTTCTCACTGACAATATCTGCAAGCTCTCAGGAATATGCTAATGAGGAATGTGATGTGATTTCGCCCTATGCTGACCACATTATTCTTCGACCAGCTCTGACCTTTGATGGGAATGGATCTTATCATCTCCAGGCGCCACCTCTCTTGGGAGCCTTTAGGATTTCACAGGCATACCAATCATCTGCTGTCCAAGGGAGGGAAGCTTTAGGAGACAGTTATGCTTACAATATTGGCGGAGAGTTATTGCTCTACTTTGTATTTCGGCTCTCCGAGTCACATTTCTTTTATATCACAGTTTTACATTTGGTTCTTTATTCTCACAGGTTGGAGAGTCACTCTTGATAGTTTGGAGCCCACCTTTATCCTCTTTAAATAAGAAATTAAACACTTATTTGAAGATGTTGGCTATATTTACCTGATTTTTGATTACCACAGATGATCATTTCAGCTCACCCTTCAGTTTATAAAAAGTTTACAATAGAATTCTTTGCATTGTAAGAGATCCCATGCAATGAGTGAATATTACATGATGTTAAAGCAGTTTTGAGCCACAGCGCTATTGCACTCAGAGTTGAGAGGGGCCTTTACAGGGTTGGTGTGAAATGATATACAGAATGGCATGCTCATTTCGAGCTCTCTTGAGGTCCGCTGGGCCTCTCAATAGTTTGCGTGAGGATTTGCAGGAACTGTTGGCATGGAAGATGGCTGTCTGAAATATCAGAACCTACGAGAGCAATGCGTTATGCCAAGCTGCCAGCTGGCATGCCTACTGTAGAAGTAACTCTACAGAGTAAAAGGTTTACTACCATAGGTTCACACCAGATGGTTGAAAAAGGAACAAATATGAATACTAATGTTTTGGAACAATATTTCATTTCATTTGATGTGAGAGCGAGCTTAGATTTTCAATTACAGGCCTATGCTGATCACAGTTGTGCAAATCAGTACATCATCACTCTTCCTTAATTAATACCGGACGTCTTTTTTAGAAATAAAATCCTGGCTTGGATTGTGAAAGTCAGTTAGTGTTCCTTTGACTGGTGATTCTTCGGGTTAGAATTGCGTATGCACTCTAGAGTTGCTTGAATTTTTCCAATTTTTCACTTCACTTATTGTTTTTTTCTCTCACCATCTATTTCAATATCCAGGAGAATGCTATTATTCCATAAAATAGCTGATGGAAGGCAGACAGAGAAATGACCCACCTCAGGCAGAGTCTTTTCTTTCTCACTCTCTCTCCCTCTGCTGATCATGATGCATAAGTCCACGGTATAGAAAAAAAATCATCCCCATTCCCCTCCCCAAAACAGCATTAAGTGAATGAGATGTCTGTTGGCTTTCAGATAGAAATTGGCAGGGCTTCTGGCATATATTTCATCAGTGGTCCAGCCTCGCCTCCATCCCAGGGAATTAATGGCCGGGATTTTCATGAATGTGAAAGCAGCACAGCTTGGTAACCTCACACAATGACTGAAGATTCGTGAGCACACTTTGTGAGTATGTAGATGCTACTGCTGAGCAGGGTGGTGTAATGTTCTGGAAATGTGTGTGTGTGTGTGTGTGTTTGTGGTCATAGTATCCCTATGTTATGGGGATCAAATGTCCCCACAATTATAATAATACCAGTCAATTTTGACCTTGTGGGGACATTTTTTGGCCCCATGTGGAAAACAGCTTATAAATCATAAAGACTTTTTTGAAAAGTTTTGTGTGAGGGGTAGGTTTAGGGTTAAGATAAGGGGATAGAAAATATGTTAATGCAATGTCCCCATAAAACATGGAAACCTAACCTCTGTGTGTGTGTGTGTGTGTGTGTGTGTGGTATCCGTAAAGGTGAGAGAGTAAGGGCAAAAGTGTAAGATATTCCCATTATAAACAAAATTTTGTCATATTTAAACATGCTTTCCAAATTGCCATAACCCGATTAAGCGAGTGTTATCTTTTAGACTTATTTACTTATTTATACCTGCCCATTTTCAAGTGGAAGTGTTTATGAGACACAAGAAAAGGCAAGCTATTTAACAAACACATTTTCACAGATTCTATTTAAATAAACATTAAAATTAACATAAATCAATATACAAATAGATGAAAGTCCTGACCTACATTTTGCAGTTTGTTACACTCATGTGCTGTTGAATTGCTGTTGAATTAGTGAATTAATTAAATTACTTTGCTGAATTATTACAAACAAATGGAAATAAATGGCAGGAGTATGTACACCCATGCCATTTATTTCAATTTATTTGTGGTTTATTACAGTATTTCCACCAGACAATAGCACATGCAGAATGCTGGTTACAGGGATACGGGAAATTTTCAAAAGCTGAGAATCATTTTGACTTAATTATTATTTATTTTAGAAAAATGATATGCATGAAAAATTATATTACAGAAATTAATACTTTTATTTAGCAAGGACACATTAAATTGATCAAAAGGGATGATAAAGACATAATGTTACAGAGATTTAATGAAATGATTTTTGAACAGCAAATCAGAATATTAGAATGATTTCTGAAGGATCATGTGACTGGAGTAACGATGCTAAAAATTCAGCTTTGAAATCACAGGAATAAATTACATTTAAAAATATATTCGAATAGGAAGCAGTTACAGCTTTTGCTGTATTTTGCAGAAGATAATTAAAGCATTAAAAATCTTACTATTCAAAAAATTTTGACTGGTAGTGTAGGCTTGTGATGTGACGGACCAAGGCTCCGCGAGCTTTAGCCAATCCCAAAAGTCGGTAGCGATTAAGCCAATGAGTTTTGGGAAGAGATACAGTAAACAGTCATAGACGGGAGGAGTGTGAGGGAAACCTGTTTGGAAACGATTTATTAGTGGCACAGAAATCGTATACAGCAGTTGTAGGTGCAGACAAACAAGCCTTGATGGCCAGCTTGGGACTGACAAAAACATGTAGGCCTAACCGTCGCATAATGCTTGTAACCGTAGTAACATTCAACGATATCCAAAAATTTGATTTGATCGTACCTTCAAAGGACTGATAATGATTTTAAAACGTTTTGGACACTTCTTTTACTTCGTCGCTATCACGTTCAGTTTTATCGTGTGCTACGTAACACGAACAAGGTAAAACTCGTTATTGCAATTTGTGGATAAAACTGCTTGTATTTTTATCAGTACTCGTTTTATCTGTATTTTAGGCTATATTAGGTTACATATATGCACTTTATAGCTCTTGTATTTCCCCAAATGATTGAAAATCTAGTGAAGGCTAGAAGTGTGTTAGTGTGAGATCTTTGTGTTTCGATACTGTTGTTTATCATTTGATATTTCATTTCAATTTTTTTTTTTTTTTTCGTATTATTCTTTTAACTTTTATCCCAATTAAGCGGCTGAGAGAAAACAATATTTCAAAGGACCTTTACAGACGATGTGGCTGGTTTTTCAATGGTATTACTCTGCCACCTAGTGGTCACAATCCGTAAGTTTGAAGTCTGTTTTTGTCTTATTCCTTGTGGTTTTGGGGTCAGGTTTTGCCTACATTGTAGGGAGGGACTAAATTTCCCAACAAAAATAGTAAGACCTGAATTAACCATTTTGTGGCTAGCGGTACCCACAGGCAAATCAGCTTAATATGAAGACATTAAAGAAAACGCAGAAATTCAAAAAGATATGAGGGTTAGTTTTCTGAGGAGAGGTCAGGTTAGGGGATATATAGATAGATAGAACAAATCATTAGCTCAGTTTAAAAACAATAAAAGTTACTGTGAAGTCCCCACCATGATAGAAGAACAAATGTGTATGAAAAAGTGAGACAGCAGCCACAATCTTGCTACATTAACTCATTGATTGTGTCATTCGTTGAAGCATAGTGTGAGGTGACATGATTGCTTGTGACACTTGGCGGTGGCATGCCAATTTGTGACACTTATAGCTCAATTTCATTCATTTTCATCCTCATCATCATATCTGGCAGTTCTCTGTCTAGCGACTGCATTAAAAATACCGCAGACTGCTTTTCTGTCACTCCTCGCCCACCCTCAGCACAGACAGTTTCGTGAGCCATAAAAGCTAGTGTGTCTATCCTCATTGGAGCTTACATTTACATTTATATTTATTTTCTAGACAGACTCCATCATGCTAAGGAGATTTAAAAGACTTTGAGGCTTAGCTGGAAAGATGTTGCACTCGAGATCATTAGGAGCATGGCAGCTGTCTTACCACATGTTAATTAACACCTCATGCTGCTTTAGGACATAAGAAGGCCAAAAACTGTCACTTTTCTGTAGTTAGATTTTTTGCGTTGTCATGTGATATTAGTGATTAAAACAGCAATGTCAGTTATGCTCAGATGGCAATCAGTGATTTTGGCACTGCTCTGAATTTGCTCTAATTGTGACAAGTCTGTAGGTGGCGGCACTGTTTTAAGGACATGGAGTCTGTAAACGTTTTTTTTCTTAGCATACAAAGTGAAGTTTACTCCCATGTCATTTGCAGTTACAATACACCCACTATTTTGTATGTGACTGCTAACTGCCTATGTTGTATTGTTCTTGGAGTGGTCTAGGTGGGAGGCTTGTATGCCAGTCCTTTTTTTAGTAGTTTAATTTATGCGAAAATGAATGTTTTGTCATTATTTACTCACCCTTGTTATTTGAAACTAATTATTTTCTTTGTTTTGCAGATTTTCTTCTGCGGACAATGACCAGTGTCCGTCAAACTCTACAACCCTTTGAAATCACCATAAAGGTATCATAGAAGTAGTTTGTTAGACTCATGAGCTATATTTGAAGTCTTTGTGTTGTGGAATTTGTCAAATTTGTCATCATTAATTTTAAAGACAGTTTTCATTTCCTGCTGGGTTAAATGGAAAAAAATAAATCATACGGATTTGGACTGACAAGGGTGAGCAATTTACATTTTTTGAAGGGCAAACTGTTCCTTTAACAGTTTCTTTTAATAATTTTCACATGCATTACCATTCAAAAGTTTGTATTTTTTTTTTGTTTAGTTTTTTTTTTTTTTTAATTCTTACCAAGGCTGCATTTATTTGCTCAAAAATACAGCGAATCAATAATGCTGTTAAATATTATTACAATTTAAAATAACTGTTTTACATTTTAATGTATTTTAAAATATTATTTTGTCTTGTAATGGGATACAAGATTTCCACATGGATATTTATTAAAAGGTGAAGAACCACCAGAATGCCTTACTTGCCAATATAAAATGACTGTGAAACATATTTTATTGGATTGTACTGTTTTTAATGTAAATAGACAATGGTTTTATTTAGAGGTGTGTCTAACTGATTTATGTATCACCTCAATTGTGTTTTAGAATTTTTGTCTAGTGTACATCTGAAATGTCTTTTATAGCCTTTTGTTAATTGTATACCTTGTATCATTTATCAGAGATTGCCATGAAAATAGCCTTGATGCTGGCATGGCGTCAAAAAGTGAATAAATGCATAAATTCATGTGATGGCAAAGCTGAATTTTCAGCAGCTATTACTTCAGTTTTCGGTGTCACACAATCCTTCAGAAATGATTCTAATATGCTGATTTGGTGCTTAAGAAACATTTCTTATTATCATCATTTAGTGAAAACATTGAAACTTTGTGCTGTTTAATATTTTTGTGATACATATTTTTTCAGCATTCTTTGATGAATAGAAAGTTTAAAAAAAACCCTGATAGCATTTATTTGAAATATACATTTTTTGTAGCATTATAAATTTATTGCATCCTTGCTGAATAAATGTATTAAACTTACTGACCCCAAACTTTTAAAGGGAAATATATGAGTAAGCGAGTATTTGTGATCTTGATGAGATGAAAGATGTAGGTGTAGATGTTAATGTCTTTTGTTAAATTGCTGGACATGGAAGTCAGCAAGACTGCGTTTGCTACATCATACTGCGGTGCCTTGCCAGGATATTTCATTAAAACGGAACGGTATTTATAGGCTATCTGTCTGAATAATTTATCTGAAAGTTGAAAAGGCTCAGGCCGAGAGCTAGCTAGGGCCGCGCAAAGCCTGTGAACAGCAGGCCTGTAGACGAAGTTATTAGAGCAGAAGCTTCAAAGGGGAAGCACAAAGCAACGTATTTTACAGTGGGGAAAATTCCAGAGAGGCTTGTGTCTCATTCATTTCATCCTCTGATTACTTTCAGTAAATGCATATTTAAGAGTTTTTGGTGCTTCAAGTTTGCCCCATGTGTATTTCTCAGATGATATTGGGTAGTTTTGTTAAAGGCGATCATTCAGCATTGTGTGCTCGGGCTGATTTCACCATGCATAATTCAGAACGAAAAAGATTTGAAATTGTAAGTGGTGTTTTTTTTCTGTTTAAAACTTGCCGGAATGATCCTAGAGTGTTCCTAGATGGGCCAGAGTCATATGAGGCCACCCCAAGTCTCTAGATATAGATCAGTCTAATGAATTTATTTATTACAAAATAGAATTGATGGAGCTAAATTGTGTTTTCTAATTGTCTGCAAACATTCTCCAAAACCTGTGAAAAGCTTTGATGACTTTGTCATGATATTTTGTTAAACATATTATATTGCCATCAAACCTCGGTGCAGATGGTAATCAAGCCTGTGAAATGGGTCTCCGCTGCGTTTGCCTGTGATAAGCACTATGCAATTGAAATATCATGAAATGTCACATAAATATTCAGCCTGCTCCTCTGCTGAGCTACGTCTGAGCTGGACAACAACAGCTGTGCTCTTACAACTTCATTCGGATCCAACCGCATCACCATAATTATGTAAATATGGTAATTGGGCATCTGTTGCCTGAAGTCATCTCACGCTCTGACAGCTTCTCACATGTCCTTTCTCTATCTCTATGGTATTTCTCTTGGGTCTGCGATCTGCCCGATGAACTCAACATATGGCTCTGAGATGAAAGAATGCAGAGACGCTTCGTAAATGATCATGATTCATATATGAAGGTGTTGCTTGAAGTGAGTGTGAATCATCTGGTTCACGATTCGGTTCATTTAGAGGTGAAGTGTTCGTTTTCTGTATGGACTGGATGAGTCCATACAGTCTAGTGATGGTTTCAAACCTGGTCTAATTAGTTGACTGAATTTTTCACTGTGCCGTTTAGTGTTGAAATATGGTTTATGTTGTAAGGGGAAGGAGGAAGGTTGATATCAGGTGAGCTTTCGAGGAGAATATCCTCCTGTGGCACTTTGCGATAAATCTTTAAATCCCTTTTAAGCTAGTCCCATCTTTCCCTTTGAAAAGCTTCTCATCTCTCTCTTATGGGAGAGCCATCAGCCTCCAGGCAAACTGTCGGTCTGATCTCCCTATCTGTTGGTCTAGTAGTGCAACTAAAGCCAGTAAAAGCCACATAGCATCTTCTTTACATATTTGAAATAGTCATTAACTTATTTTTTATAGAAATTTGGCCTGTGAAGTACAAATCTGAACAAACAGCCCAACTTGGCCAGCAGATAAAATCCTTATGATTGAAATCTGGACTGTAAGAAAAGACAAAATATGATCATCAACAGCATTTGCAACAGAATATATTATCGCCTCTCTCATTAGTAGCTGGTGCTCGAGCTGCTGTGATGTCACGGTCATTCAAGTGAAAACCTTTCATTAACGCCTCGTGAGGAGGAATTCTCCACTCAATTAAGTGCGCGCTCCAGCAGCTTCATCTAGACGTCATGCGGACGTGCGTGGTTAATGAGCGTGCCCACATGCAGGTGTGGGCAATAGTGATAGAGCAGCGTAAGGATCAAAGATTCCTCCGTGCCAGAGAGGGACGGGCTGCCTTTGAAATGTGCAACATGGTTCCTTTGGAGCATGTGTCCTCAAAGAGAGCAATTTTGTAGCTTTTATTGTTCTAAATTGTATGGGAAACCAGGGCTAGGTTTTGACGCAGTACATATTTCTCAGTTTATTTTTGGAAGTCAATTTCTGTATACATTCAGTTTAAGACATTCACTGGAATATGTTATCACACTGAATGAAGTAATATGTAAAAAAAAAAAAAAAAAAAAAGGGATTCTGCTGTTTATTGAACTTATTTATTGAAACATTTTTAAATCTAAAAAGAAAAAATGATATTTTAGTGCTTTTGTGTGTTTAGTGCTCTTGCATTCCCCAAAGAAACTTTGCATTTGCTTGCAAAAGCATTGAAATATAGTTTTTCCATTCATCTCATATTATTTCCATCACCAGTTTTTTGTGTACAAAAGTTTTGCCAAGCTTTTTGGAGAATGCAAAACCTTTGCAAATGAATGCAAAACCAATCACACTGTACCGTTTTTTTGTGAATACCAATGTAAGGTTTAACAAAAGCCACCTTCCAACATATCTGTATCTAAAGTGTATTATAAGCTGTTTTTATGGCTTTTTGAAATTTATTATTTGAAGTAATACGGTAAAACAATTATGAAATGGCAAAAAATACAAGACATTTTGTTAGGGAAGCTACTTTGAGCTCTGCTACTAATAATAATTCATTTAAATTTACCAAGTGAACTGATTCACAATAAATCAGTATGTGTTGGGTTGGTTACTTTAAAAAACAGGTGTGATTGCTCTTTTATTATCAATTGAATAAGTGCAAACTCTGCTATCTGGGCATTGGTGCACACCAAACAATCTTTACCAAGACCCCTGAAAAGGAGAACTGAACTAAGTGTAAACACACCCTTATTGTTACTCAGTGTAGTGAACTAATTTCACTTATTTGCCCAAGAGCTTTTCCAACCATAAACTAGGCACTGCTTGAGAAAATAAAGCATTTGTGTAATTGAGCTTATGACTTTAAACCCTGAAGTTGCTGTTATTTATTCCTTGTGCCCTGAACGTTTTTATAACAATTAATTACAATTCTGTAAAATGGCACCTGCTTAAAGATATAAAGCCAATGTTTTCCATTTGTAACTATACTGTGCTATTGTGAGTTGTAAAATATTATAACTGACGAAAAAGTAGAGTGCCAGTCCTGTAAACATCATTAGCATTTGCTGTTAAATAAAAGATAATAGCATCAACTTTTGGACATGGGGGACTTGTATGGCTCTGCTATCACATGTCTCCAACAAGCACATCACAAAACATCACAACATATAATATTCATATCCCCCAACTACACAGCTATTCAAGTGCATCTGAGGGCTTCTGTTTGTCATCAAACACGCCTGCCAACCATTACATAACAACAGCACGACTGCTGTCTGTGCTGTTCACGCACCTCTAACCCACAAATGTTATGATTCAGCTCAAGATGTGCACATTTGAACTCTAATGAAGAGAGACGTTGGACATCTGTTTTAAAGATGCTCAGTAAACGCCAATAACTGATGCCACACACAAAATATTAGCATGCTCTGAGAGCATACAGTTGTTGTAAATTTAGGTTGAGTGTAAATCCATGTGGTTGTTTCGTGAGAATATAAGGCTTGAAGAACTGAGAATAGTGCTGACTATTCACTTGAGCAAAGAGCACTGATAAAATATTTATATGTGTGTTTTTGGTTCCGAAGGCAATGGGAAATGTAACAGTGAAAGCTCAAATCTGTCTGAGAAAGTAAAAGATAAATGACTCAAACAACACTGGATCTTGCATGTCTCGCAAATAAATGTTAAAGATAAGGTGGTTTTAAAAAAAAAAAGTCAAATTGTAGAATTCAAATAAATAGTTTTTTCAAGGGTACCTGACACTGATCAGAATGGCCATGGTAAAGACTTCTATTGGCTACTGATAATTCAGCTTTACTATCACAGAAATAAATTACATTTAAAAATATTAAAATAGAAAACAGTTGTTTGACTTCTTTAGAATTTTTTTTTTTTTTTTTTAAGCAGTAGTACTTCTCACACAAAGTACGCTTCTCACACAAAGCTATTGTAGCTTTAGGTTTCAAATATAGTATACACGAGACATATTAACTTACTTTTATTATTTATTTATTTTTTGCAGCTTGACAACCCTGGTCACTATCTGCATTGTCTGTATTGAAAAAGCAGCCTGAACATTCTGCCTTCCATCTCCTTTTGTGTTCCATGGAAGGAACAAAAGTCATACCTGTTTGGAACAACATGAAGGTGAGTAAAAACAGGAGGTAATGTATAAATTCAGAGTAAAAGGGGGAAAATGCCAAAAAAAAAGCTGGATCATTGCCTGTACCCAAATATGATTACTCAAAAACCCTTACAACAGCAAAAGTGTGCTACAGCTCAGCTTGCTCTCATCATTCATTCAAAAACACACTGCATGTGTTTAACTGATATAAATGCTTTGGGCACCACTAACATTAAACACTGGACTGATACCAGCTCCTCTCTCCCAAATGATGTAGGCTATTTAAACATTAAAATGCAGAGAGCACATCTGACCGAGGCTCTCTTGTGTCAGGAGCCGTTCACACAGGACACATTCTTGTGTTTAAAAGCACAGTGCAGAGGAATAGAGCTGAACACTGAGATCCCAAAGCATGCTTTTAAAAGTTAAACTTCTTTTTACTTGACAGAGACTTTAAAACTCTACGCTAATGCTGGAAGACTCTAAAATGCTGGACACAAAATTGCACTCTGTGGGAATGGCCTCTAACAATAATTTATTTGCAGTTATCTGAAAACGTGTTTCAAATGCCAAGTATTTGTAGACTGTCACGTTGTAAACTGTATTAACATTCTTATAATAACATATGGTTCTTTTTTAATTTATATACTGCTGTTCAAAAGTTTTTATAAAGTTTTTGAAAGAAGTCTCATCAAGGCTGCCTTTATGTGATCAAAAACACAGTAAAACAGTAATATTATGAAATATAATTTAACTGTTTTCTATTTAAATATATTAAAGGAGTCATATAATGCCCATTTTCCACAAGTTGATATGATCCCTTAGGGACTTAATGAGAAGTCTGTAACATAGTTTGTTTAAAATTTCTCAATGGTAGTGTAAAAAACACCTTTTTTACCCTGTCAAAAACAGCTCTTTTCAAATCACGCTGTTTTCTGCAGTTCCCCTTTAAATCTTCACGAGCTCTGCTGCCCCTGCCCCTTCTCTTCCGAGCAGCTCTCTGATACTCTGTTTACTTAGCCGCATTCATAGTGAAACTTGCTAAATTAGTACATTATTAGGAAAGGCGATTTGCAAAGATTC
>SCHK01266780.1:0-15214 GCA_004124795.1 Poropuntius huangchuchieni
TCAGGAGATTCCAGTAGTGAAACAAGTCTTTATGAATTGAGCCAATGACTTCTTCATTGATTTTTTTTAATTTTCATTTTCAAATTAATATATTTTTTAAAACGACTTAAGCAATGAACATTTTGTCAGAACCACTCGTAAATTGTTATTTTGTTTAGTTTTCTAATCTTTTTTTCTTCAGAATCGTGAGAGAATCTTTATCTCCAATTTAAATATATAAAAAAAACATGATTCTCAATTTATCAAGAATCATGCAGCTCTAGTTTACATGTTGTTTATAATTCATTAAAATAGAAGTTTAATTTCATAAAGTACAAGTTGATTTTAAAATGCACCTACATTTTTTTGCATTTTGTGTTGTTCAGTTGAATAAAACTATTTTTCCCCTATATTTTCATCATTGAGAATTTCTTTAAAAATGTCTAAAAATCTCATCTCGTCTCGTTCTCGTGAACCCAGTGTCTCGTCTCGTCTCATCTCATGGGATAAGTGTCTCGTCACACCCCTAGTACACAGGCAAATGCAAGGCAACCTTAATTTGACATTTTGCATTGAAAGGATGTGGGTTCCTATGCTGAGTTTGACTGCCCTTCCACACGTTGGTGGGATATTTGGAGGTTTAATCACACGGAAGGAGGTGAAGACCTGGTACACCACGATCAATAAACCCTCATGGAGGCCACCTAACGCTGCCTTCCCAATAGTATGGACCACTCTCTACACTGGCATGGGGTTTGTTCAAACACTTCTCATTTACTATAGTCTATATCTGGCACTTGTGCATTTAATAACTTTGAAGGAAGTTGTAGTTAGGTTTAAAAGTTAATGAGTTACTAAAGGTACCTCCAGATGGTGTAAATGATTTTCTCTTTTTTTAAAGCTACGGTTCATACCTTGTGTGGAAAGAGCTTGGAGGCTTTACACAGGATTCATTGGTACCACTGGGGCTCTATGGGATGCAGTTGGCGCTTAATTGGGCCTGGACCCCCATCTTCTTTGGCGCACACAACATTAAACTGGTGGGATGTTATCATGAGTTTCAAAAATCCTACTGTTATTTCAGTTAAATTACTTAAGAGGTAAACCAGGAACCAGTTTTTCTGCATGTAGTCTTGAGATAGTATCAGAGGTTTTTGTGAAAACTCATTTACGCACCCTAATGTTATTACAAACCTGTATGCATTTCTTTCTGAACACACAAAAAAAGATATTTTAAAGAATGTTACCAAAGAGTTTAGTTTCCTACTGACTTCCACTGTATTTTTTTTGTTGTTTTTGTCCCTACATTGTAAGTCAACCTTTATATAATATCTTATATGGTTAAATATAGTGGTGTTCTGTTCTTCTTTCATATCCAGGCAATGATAGAGATAGTGATGCTGACTGGCACAGTGGCAGCCACAATGGTGTCTTGGTATCCCATCAGCCGCACTGCAACACTTCTCATGGTGCCATACTTGGCCTGGCTCTGCCTCGCTACCAGCCTCAACTACTGCATTTTGAGAGACAATCCAGATCCCAAAAAAGATGACTAAAGAGTCCAATAAAACAAACACTATTCTAACTAACACTGACTAGAACAAAAATGCAACCATGTTTTTTTTTTATTTGCTTGTTGGCCACTTTGAAGTTTAATAATGAAGAATTTAATTTACTTTTTATCTTCATTTAAAAATGTGTTATATCAGAAAAAAAATCACATTGTGTCTTAATTATAAAAGAAGGAAAGGCAATAAAATGAGAATGTTCTAATGCTTCCATTATATAAACTCAGTCCATCAGTTCACTTAAGTTCAGCATTTAACACAGATCACTTTACAGGCTCTTCAAACTCAAAATGTATCTGATTGTTAACAGAAAAATGTTTTGCTTGCTTCCTTGCCTATTTTTTTTTATTAATAAAAATGTTTTCATGACTTGGTTTCTTGGAAGGAAATTAGTTAAAACATTGTACATGGATTTTATTTCAAACACCAAGCTCTGGTCTTAAACCTTCGTGGCTGTCCAAGGGTGGTGGTTTGGCAAAGTTTTTTTTATCATCTAGCTATCTTTTGTGAACATATTGTATGTCATGGCACGGACCATATTATCAGTATGTGCCAGGAAATTCCCTAGTGTGCATTAGTTTTACGTTATGTCACTTTTCTGTGCAACTTTATATCACTGAATTGCACTTCAGCAGTTATTCCATCATAACCCTAAATCATTTTCTTTTTAAATAAACATTATCATTTTATATTTTATACTTTAATCACCGCACTAACTTTAAAATGGTGCACACAAGCAGCCAATAAAATGTTCACAAGAGTTGTATAACCCTCAAAGAAGCTGAAAGCTTTTTTTTTTTTTACTTTTAAATAACCATATCTTCAAAATACACCCATCTAGAAAAATATATATAGTCTTAATGATAATAAAATGAAGGGTGTAAAAACAGTATACATATAAGCAAAAACCATGAAGAATGTACATAATTCAGCATGGCTTTTATCCAGTGAAATCAAAACAAGAGAGACAATATACTGTTATACGGGAAATACAAAAAGTATTTATTGGCATTATGGATTCAAGAGAAAGAATATAAACTAGAAAGTAATATTCTGTAAAACTGAATATCGTTTTTACTCATCATATTTCTCCAACTTTAACACAGCTCTCCAGATACCATCAGTTTTACTTCTTGGAAGCCTCTGTTCATCTATCAACATGAAGAGAGCTACAGCTGTTAGAATTGAAGATTTAGGTAGCCTTAATTGTTTTATTTGAAAAAGTGCAAAGGGGAATAAATAAGATCTGTGCAGTATGATGATTATTTTTCAGCTTTTTCAGGGGTTCCATCTTCAGGTTTAGAGGAGAAGCGCTCCATTAATGTCTTCCACAATCCTTTCTTCTCTTCATCTGTGTGCTGCATGTTTCCTGCAAAACAAAGAAATGACAAAAAGTAAAATGCTGTTTCTTTTTACCTTCTATTAATCAAGGGATCCTGAAAAATAAAGAATTGTACCACTGTTTCCACAAACTGTTTTGTTAAGAAGAAATATTATAATATGCCAAATCAGAATATTGGAATCATTTTATGTGATGTGTTATGAGTAATGGCTGCTGAAAATTCAGCTTTGCCATCATAAGAATGAATTTGAAAACAGTTATTTTATCATATTTTTGCAGCATTGGTGAACGTAAGAATTACAAACCCGTGAGCTCAAGAAATCCTCACCTGTTGCCAACAGCATTCGGCACTCTTCTACTGTTACACCTGTAAAACTTGTATCTTTTGCTCGTGGAAACTGAACACAAACAAACCAAAACATTATGATATTGTCACATTATGAGGCTTAGGTCAATCAAACCAATGAAATGAAAGGCTTTTTATTAAAAACATAAAAATGTGATGATAGGTGTTTAAACAGAATAAATCCAAATGAGCTCATACTATAACTTTTATTCCCCACAGAATATGCAAGCTATGCATCTCTTTCAAAGACAATAAAAATAATAAAATACAACAACATTTCCAAAATCTAATGATAATTTAATTATGCTCGGTCATGTGGATGTCTCTGTTATCCATAAAGGTTTAGACCTTGAAGCATTTAGAAAATGTGGCTCACCTTTTCTTTGTACATATTACTATTAATGCGAGCCAGACTTTCATACATCTGATCACATTTCTCTGGATCTGAAATCTTAATTCAAACATAAGACAACAGTCAATGGTGCATTAGATATTTGTATTGCTGCATAAATTATTTTGAGAAAGAATGTTTACAAGGAAAAAAAAAATAACATACTAGACAATAAAAAGGAAAACCTCTTCAGAATAAGAAAGAGATTATTGCCAAGTGTACATGCACACACAAAGATTGTATTATTTATTTATGATTATTAATATTATTTTATGGTAATGAAGCTTCCAGTGTACACGTATAAAGACAATTTAAACATATCGTAATAAGTAACATGTTTGTGACTAACTATTGAAAGCATTAATACATAATATGAAAGATGACATTTGACTAGTCTTACAACTTGCAATGCAACAATCAAGGTTTAGCAAGGTAAATCGTGCAGTAATTCACTCAAGTAAAAACAATACCTGTGTATTCTCGCCTTCTCGGAAAGCACTAGCGACTCTTTGGCGTAAAAATGTTCCCAAATCTCGCCCTTTCTTTGACTCGTCCTTTGGCCATTCCTCGCATAGCTTTAGAAATCGACGGTATCTGGTGGCAGCCATGTTTTAAACACAGAAATTGAAGGTGGTGGGTTTCACAACTGCACTGTGCTGAAAATCTGTAAGCCGTGGAGGGTCAAACGCTACGGCGTTTCAAAATTGATTACTTAACACAGGAAACTGCTTGTCTGTTAACACGGTTTGTTCCAGTCGAGGATCCGTAGCGCGATACTGTTAACCTCGTGGTTTGCCGTAGAAATCTCAAGGTAATATCAAAGAGCCTCTGGCTTGCTTGGCTACTACAAATTTATCTACAAATAAAATGAGCGGAAAGAAAACAGATGGGGGATCAGGTGGTGTCATGGGATGGATAAGCTCAGCTTGCCGTTTCGCGGCGGACAGAAATGATTTCCGAAGGTTTGTTGTTTTAAATGATGTAACGTTACGAAGCTTAAAAACGACGCGAACATTGCTGCTCCGTGAAACTCATATACTCGAAATGATATTCAAATGTATGGTTTTAAATATTTGCCAGCATGTGACAATCTCCTGTTTTATTGTTGTAGGAATCTCCTTGTAAACCTGGGTTTATTCGCAGCGGGTGTTTGGGTCGCAAGAAACCTTTCAGATTTTGACTTGATGTCTCCTCAGCCAGTCACGTAGCTCCCACTCAACAAAAATTGACGTTAACAGGTAACAAATAACAAATTTTGAAAGCATCGTTCAGTTTTTACCATCTAAAATAGACGAGTCTTAACTCCTTTGTTTTGTCTTTTCATAATAGGTGGTACTGAAATGGAAGAACACACATTTTCTACCGAGGGTCTTGTTGAACAAGCCCATTCAACACTGAAGGGAATAAATCTCAGCAGTTGGAAGATCACAACTGTAAATTTCTTCTGTACATTCATTTTGTTTTGTTGAAATAAATCTCACATTGAATCAGTCGCTTACAGCCTTTTATTTAAGAATATACATATTAATACTTATACAATATTCAAAAAATTAAAAAAATTTTAAGAGCACTTCATGGTGCCCATTTCTTTATGTTGTTTTCTTTTCTTTGTTGCATTTCCACACTTGCGGTTCCCTATTTTGAAGAGAAAACTTTCATCCAGGTCTCTTTTTCTGATCTGAGAACACAATTACCATTTACCAAAATTTGCAAATAAAATTCACTAAATATGAATACTTGCACTACACAATATATAGTATTGCCAAGACAGCCAAGTCACCTCTTGTGTGCAGCCAGTATCAGGCCAGTGGAAGATCTACTGTGGTTCTTAGTCAGATGGAGCAGGAAGGATTCAGGAGCTAATCCCAAAATCGTTGTTTTGATTTCCTCCACACGCACATTATCAGGAAACAGTGCATGGTCCTGCACAACAAACCTGTGTCCACTGAGTGGAGTATGAAAAACAATATTACACACCAAAACTAGGTAATTGCAAGCTCTGAAAACTAGATGGTCAGTAAAATAAGATCTTCTAAAAGACCACACCTTTTAACAGAGAGGAGCAGGAGATCATTAAAAAGGTGTATGTACACATCTTTGTGAGAGACTATAGAGACTTTGTGACTGCCACCAACAATTAGATGCTTCAAAGTTCCCTCTTGAATCAAATGTCGCCCTCTGGTGATTAATGGAATGGACTGATTGAGAACAGAGAGAAAAGTAGTTTAAAAATATGACAGCAGAAAAATAGGAATTAAATTAAAATATTTTATACCTTAACATTTCCAAAGTCCACTAACTTGTCCAAACAAACAAGCTGCTCGGTCCTCTTCATTTGTAGGACACTTCTGTCACACTCTTCCACTATCTATACATTTAGATGTATTAATTTGTAAGGTAACATTATTTACACATAATACTGATCAGCACGCAATAAATTAGAATCTAATTCTTTTTTATTAATTATACTGGTGGTATTTATTATTTTGAAAGCAAAAGCACGAAAAAGCCTACCTTACGTACAGCTTCAATGGATTCTGTCAGATTAGGGACATTAGAACAAACACCTTTAGCTCGCTTGAGGATGTTCTAAATCAAACAACATAAAATGTTCATGTTCACTAAACGATGATAACAGGAAGTTCTCTGAAGAGTCTGCACATCTCTCTGGCCTGTATAAAGCAAAGCTAACCTCAAGCAAGAGTGTCATTCTTGTGATCCTCTGGAAGGGAAGAATCAGGAAAGACTTGAGCCTTTGTCTCTGGCATTGTGGATCTTTCTCTAGTTTCTTCAGAATCAGTGCAAATTTCTTATTTCCCTGCCTGGTGTAAAATAGTAATTAGAATGCTAGCATGCCATAAAATTAGACTGATATGTTCAAAATGGAAGATATATGAAAGCAGGACAAACAACAGCTGAGTGATGAGAGCCTCCTGGTACATCATGTTGGTGATATACGGCACATAGACTTTTTGGAAGCCTTGCTGGTGATTCAAAACTATATCGCCAACCTCTGACATCACCACATGCTGCCCAAGATGGGACTCCATGTCCTGCAGAAACCTAAATTAACCAAAATAAAAGAATTTATTACAATACATACAGTCATCAAGACTGCATTAGTAAAAACAGTAATACCGTTTAATATAATAATTTTAAATAACCGTTTCCTGTTTAAATGTTCTTTTATATGTTTTAAATGTAATTTATTCCTGTGAGGGCAAAGCTAAATGTTTAGCAGCCATTATTCCTGTCTTTAGTGTCACAATGTAATATGCAGATTTGGTGCTCAAGAAACCATGATACATGTACAGCATTTATTTGAAACAAGCATTTATTTTGAACTGCTATAAATGTCTTTACTGTCACATTATCAATTTAATACATCCTTGTTAAATAAAAGTACTATTTTTTAAATTAAACTTACTGACCTCAAAACTTTTGAATGGTAGTGTATGTCCTATATATAATTATAGAAATTAATATATTTTAAATAATATTGTTCATATACTAATTTTAACAATTATAATTGTTACCTTAAATATATAGATATTTGTATTCAGCAATCAATGAGATCAAGTAATAATACATGAAATTCTATTGTATATTTAAGTATTTTATCCATACCGTTCACTGACTTTGCAGACGTCCTTCAGGTTGGAGAACAGAACATGCTGCTGCACACGGGACAGGATCTGTTTGAGTTCTGCTGAGCACTGAAACACATTCAGTGCTACTATCAGACTCTTCTGATACGAGGCCTCTGACACAATCAGCTCAAACATGGCCTAGACCGAGAGCACAAAAACAGAGGGATAAGTATTGTGGAATAACCGTAGACATCAGACCAAGGTCATGTTTCGCAAGCATGCACTGCAGACTTGTTAGTCTCCTGCAAGACAAACCTCTTGAAGCTGGATCTCATGCGCACTGAGGGAGTTCAGCAGACTCTTTGCTTGCGGTAGCTCCTGCCACAGAGCGTATGGCTTAGCTTGTAGTCCTGGTGGGCTCAACACAGTGGTCGGACTTAAAGCAGGGGGAGTTCTCAGACCAGGAAGACGCATAGACCCCACCAATTCTGAAAGTCCGGTGTGCTGTGCTCTGTGTAAATCCTTTTTCAGAGAGTTCATCCAATACTCCTGATACAAAGGGACAGCTAGGAAAACAAAATTTGAGGATATAAAAGAAATAGGAAATATATAAGCAAAATACGCATGTGCTTTTTGATGAGATACATCAGGCTTTTATGGCTAATGGCAGATGAAATTTTGATAGTAATGCAAATCAATGAGATATTTATAACAGAATAGCAGACTACTTTCATTTATCGACTAATAATGTCTTAGTAAGATGATATTTTAATGTTTTTATGATCAAAGCACTGTAGTTTAATTGTGGGGGGCAAAACATATAATCCAACGGAACACAATCATTTAGAGATGAACAAAAAAAAATTTCCTTAAAAGCCTGATGTATCGTGTGATACATTTTAACATGATTTTTCTATAAAAAGAATTATGGGTAATCAAGTAAACCTAATTTGCTTCAATATTACTAAGAATATAAAAGTTACTATTATGTTTACTTTATACATTATACATACAAAAAAAGTATCAAAACCTGAAAGAACCATTATAAAAAGTTTCGATCATGCTAATTTAAAAGCCTAATTTAATATTTGGGTATCAAATTAAGGTTAAACAAGTTATTATTTTTTTCTGTCTTTCGAAGGATAAAATGTGACCTGTGTGATATAGAAATGTGATAGAGTATCTGGTCAACCCTTTTGGTGAGATTCATCTCTAAACTTACAACTGCTGATGTACTCCGATTCAAACTGGGCAACATATGTTTCCTCTGGCTGAGAACTGACTTCTGTATCATCTTCCCTGAAAATGATTGAAAAGAAACTACTTCATACAGACATAAATTAAGTTATTTAACAATGGATGCTCCAAATTTTGTGATTCATAAACATTACCTTTTCACCTCACTTTCCACACAGTGCATGTCAGATGATTTCAGACTGGAGCTCTCCAGAGAGAAGAGGGATGAAATAGGCAGTGAAAACCCTATAAAGTTCCATAACTGTGAGCTTGCAACAGATCTAAGCACTTCAGCAAACCCTTCAGATGTGCTAAGAAAAAGAGAGATCAAAATAAATTCAACACACCATCCTGGCATCATCTGAAACGTTTTTAAAAAGATGCATTACAAGCCTTGAACCTTTCTGTGCGGTAGGTAGGCGGTTAAAAGGAAATAAAACAACAGGTTAAGAATAGTTATGATCAGGCCACTTTAGAACATAGGAGTAACAAACAAATGTCACATTTATTATTTATTTCTTTTGATTACATACCAGTACAATCCTCCAGACGCTTCACAGTCCTCACCCACATTAGTTTCAAGGCTGTTTTCATCCAGCCCAGGACGATCAGTGTCCCCATCTAATGTTTTTGTACCAGCGTCTCTATCGGCCCAGATTCTCTCATCCTCCATGACATGAGCCATACCAATACGGAAAACTTTCTTTTAAAAGTTTTAAACGTGATATTGAATTTTATTTAAAAATTCGAATCGTTACACTAAATACACCTTTTTTTTGCAAACAAAGTCAACGGAGTCTAATTGATTCGAAAGAGCGTCCTCACCTGTCCAATTTCGTGCAACCAATTTTACTGCATTTGATTGGGCGTTACTTTGAAGATGAAGATAACTTTATTATTGGCTGAACCGAACAATAAAGAAAATGTCGTATCACGTGTCACATTGTTTAAATTACGTTTTTTTTAGAAAACAAAATTATTGTCATTACATTACACACTATCTTTTATTTTATTTTTTGGAAATGTAAATAAAAGTTATTCGATATTTGAATACGTTTTATAAGAAAAAATTGTTTCTACTTCAAAATGTCACTTTTAATTCAATGCTACTTGCCTAATACTTTGTATTAGGTAACAAGAACGAACGAAGAATGTGCAAAATATATTATACAAGTTGTTTAAACAATATGTTTAATTTTCTTAATAAATCAGTTATTATTACTATAACAATACACAATTTAAACAATAACACATAAAATAATATTTTGTAATGTATATTTCGGTTTTGAGGTACTATTTAACACTTGTGAGATCCACCGTTTTATTATCAAAGATGAATGACCCTGCGTTAATTGTAATTTAAGTAGCTTTAAGTTGGCATTTTACCATTATAATATTTTCCAAGACTTTCCATATAAATCTGTCCAATTTATCCAACATTAAAACATACAAAGCGTTACGCTTATGTCCTATTTTCTTGCACTTGTCACATTTTTGCAGTCAACAAACAATACTAAAGAAAAACAACAGCCACACATTTGAAATATAAGAATCACTTATTTCCTTTTATTTGGTTTTTAAACTGTATACAAGATGAAACTGAGTTTCTCAAATAGATTGAACGTAAATGATATATGACCCAGAGATTAAAAAATAACAAGGTAGACATGACAAAAGATAACAGAGAGCTGGAAAGGGCACATCAGGACTTTACACTAAAATCAAGTGTTCAGACAAGGGACAACAGATAAGAGAATAAAACACAGACTTCCCAACATTATGTAGTGGTAGCTGCCCTAAGGGCACACGGGGAAGAAAAAAAAAACTTTCTGTTTGTCAGCACCAGCTTTTTCCTGTCTGTTTCATTAAAATCAATAACACAATGTAAAACATTACAGCCACATCCACAACATCATGAACCTGATAAAAAGAGATACTACTGATAATAAAAGTATGACTTCCACTTCAGATTTGTTTTTATAGCATTAACAAAAGACTGACAATATTGTTCAAGGATGGACTATGAACACATAAGAACAAGGTAATGGTAATTCTATTCTTTAATAATTTCCAAAGGCAACCTATTGAAAACATGTCAAGTTATACAGGATTGGCAACTATCAAATAAAATAATAATTAAAGAGAAAATGATCTCAGCTTGAACTTTATTGCCAATTCAAATAGGAAAAAAGGACTCTAAATGGGTGCTTTACCAGCAGTTTACTATCTGCTCCTATTATCACAAAATAAATTTAGTAAGATGCTTCAGAAGATCAGTAAACATCAGGCACGTAAATCAATTTTGAGATCTAAAACCATGCAGTTGTTGGAAGATTGGAAACAGATCTATTTCTGCCACAAGTGGAATTTTATCACCGAGCCCCACCACCTGGAGTAAATATTCATAATCCTGTAAAATGTCTGACAGTTTATCAAAGTTATTCAAACCAAACCAATAAAATCAACAATCCTTTACGAACTATTGAGGCAACATGCAAAACTTTAAAAAAAAAAAAAAGACTGCACAGACATAATTGTTCTGTTGAAAGGGAAATATGGCCAGCTTCTCACAAATCTATTTTTTAAACATTATGTATGTTGGCAAAGTAGAAGAGCCAGAAGAAGACCATCAAGTACAAAACCACAAGGACTGCTAAAGGAAAACGACATGATGAAAAAAGGCTCCTATGTTAACTCATGCCACCACTAAGAGCTGATTCGGAGTCTAAGTGGGCACAGTGATCTTTCTTGCAAGCAGCACCAATAAGGCAAGCTCTACGCTGCCTTGAGCCTGTTCCAGCGCCTCAGCAGCCTCAAGGGCTGAGAACCCTGACGCCTGGATCCTCTGAATGTGCTCTAGTGGAAACTGTCCCATCGAGGGCTGTGGTGCAGGTTGGATGGAGTCTCCAAGAAAAAGAGGATCCGTCTCAGTGGCTTGAGGAGATGCAACAGGCCCTAGGCTGGAATTGGTTGATGAGCCAGCTGCTACAGAAAGCGGGTGCTGCTGAGACAGGTCAGCTGAGATGTCAATGCCTGAGGTGTTTTTGTCCACAATGTCCTGTCCTTGCTTACCCTCAGGGAGCTCAAGATCTCTCTGGGAAGAAGTCACCGGCCCAGAACCTTCTTTAAAAACAAGGGCCTGATTTCCTTCAGCTGCATCAGGGCACTCATTCGTTTGTTCCGCTGTGAGATCTAGCAGTCTAGAAGGCTGGTTCTCTGTGTGCCTTGGATTGCTTGGTGTTGGTACGTCTAGAATATCCCTCATTGATTGAGAAGTAAAGTCAGCTTTGGCAACACTTTCCTCTTTGTCGTTTGTTGTGGCAGTATTAGAGGATGAGTCAATAGTTGGGTTCAGAATGACATGGTTTCTTGCAGCAGCAGTCTGGTCCACCTCATCAACATCTTGTCTTGGTGTAGTATCATTAGCATCCGGTAGAGGAATCCGTCCAGAAACTGTTGGACAACTGTTGGACATCAGAAGTTTATGGAGCTCCTTAAGGGCTTGAGCCAAGGAAGGGATGTTATCCATCTCTGGCTGGTCTCTTTCACAGGGTACTACACTCTCAGAGTCTGAATGGACAGAAGAAATGGCTGGCTCAGCATGACAGGGCTCAAGGTTCAAATCTGGAACAGGCATGAGTTGTGGTTGAACCCCTGAAACATCCTCCATCATACTACCTTGGTCTTTCTGGCACTGATCAGGAAAGTCATGGCCAGCTTCTGGTTTTGCATTGGAAGAAACATCCATGTCCACTTCCTGATCCAGTGTTTGAGTCTGAGACCTTGGGTTAAAAAGAATAAAGGGAGATTCTGCTGCTACAGTCCCGGAGGAAGTGTTATTCTTCCCCAAATCCACATCTATCGGACTGCCGGAATCTCCTGAAACAATGTCGTCTGTCACCTCATTGTCCTCGGGCACAGTACTAGAGAATGGTTCCTGAGAGGGAAGAGTGCTTGGGATAGGAGTATCTGAATCTGTTTGCAAGCAAGACGAAGTAGGATCTGCCAGTCCTTGGGACTGAGATCTGAAGGTGTCATCAGAGGGATCTGGAGAGGGTTCACCCACTTTCAAGGGTTGAAGTAGAGAGGATTCAATCGATGTGGGAATTTCAACTGGGGACACTCCCTGGTTTATAGAGGCTGGGGCAGATTTGGAACGGTCTAGGGTGAGACTGTGGGGGTGACTTGAGGCTGAGGATGTTGTGGGTTGGTTGAGGGGTTTAAATGGCAGGGATGGTGGTGAGGTAGATTTTCCATCTCCAATATCTATGAGAGAAACATTAACTGATGAAGTTGAAATTCTACATTGAAGTAAGTTATTTCAACCATGCCGATTCAGCCAACACTGCAAACCATGCAAAATAGTCAGCATCATAGACAGGCAAAGATTAACTTAATTCAAGATATTACTCACAAAATGGAGGCCTTTCCTGTGCGTACCAATGTATATCATATTTCCAATATTTACTGGGTCAAATACTCTTTCAGGCTAATGAATATACCCATTGTCAATGTAGTACCTGGTAAGTAGAGCCCTCTCCAGGTGTCTGTCCATATGACATCAGTTTTGTCCTGCTCATAGTTAGGGCACACAAACGCCACACATTTCATGCAATAAGAGGCAAAAATTAGCAAAAAACACAACCAGAGAAAGAGAGAGAAAAGAGGCATGCATCTAATAATCACATTAGCTACACAAGGTGGAGCTCAACCCACATAAAGATTTAGTGACCGTGTCAAAACATATTCTGAAGAGCCAATGTCCTACTGATATTTTAACCAATGTTTCCTCAGATAGTTTTATCAGTGTTATTTTGACAGGCATGTAAAGCATACATCCTTCAAAAGATTGGAGTCAGTAAGATTTTAAATGTTTTTTAAACCAATGATGGTTTGATGAAGTGAAAATTACACAGATTAGCATTTATTTAAAAATCTTTCGTAACATCACAAATGTTTTTACTCTCATTTTGATTTATTTAATACATCCTTGTTGAATAAAACTTTCAAAAGTTGAATTTCTTTCAAAAAATTTTACTGACCTCAAATGTTTTAATTTTATATACACATTATGCACCACCTTGTGAACTTGGTGAGTGGTTCTGCACTGCAACCAGAATAAACAGACTACCAAAACTATTAAAAATTTTATATTCTTCTGATCCCTAAACAACAAGATCCTCATAATTCCACAACTAATGAGTATTCGTTCCTTGTGTAATTGAGTAAATGTAACTCTAGCTTTTATTCCACCCTAAAAGCCATGCCATCTGTTGGTCTACATATCATGCATCTCACCGCTGTCCTGCACAGATCTTTGTATTGCCTCTGCCAGTTCTCGATCTGCAATCTCCTCAGGCCGGGCATCCTCTCGTCCCTCTGGCCCATATGCCAACCGGGCACACTCAGGCAGCTCTGCCTCAGGTAGAAAACGTGTCTCTGTACCCGTCGTCCCAATAAGAAGGACATTTTTCTTTAGGTCTATGGAGCACTGAATGAGAGCAAGATAAGTTAGAAGATAAGATCGACAGACAGTATTTGTAGAATTAAAGGAGATATAAAATATTTTCCTGAGTACACAGACTGACAATGATACGCAGGTGAAACAAAGTACTCTCACTTGCTAAAGTGTCTAGGGAATATAGAAAAAGTCTGCATCCTCAACTTTGTTTTATTCCATTAAAGTAACATTAATGCCATGGCAAACAGATTCCATTACGGGAAATAGATTATTTGATTGGCTATGAACCAAAGTTTCCGAGCAGACCTGGTGTCTCTTCAGCATGTCAAGGCCTAGCAGCATATCCATGGGCTGATCTTCCAAAATGGAGAAAGAGCAAGGCAGAAAATCTCCTTCTATTTGCACCTGGGCTGGACGTAAAATATATATTTAGTATAAGAAGATTGTTGCCTAAAAAATGCATAATGTATTTTAAAGGAGCAAGTCTAAATAAATGCCATACCCAAATGAACTCGGCCTATAATTTTCTGGGTGCCAACACCTTTGGCAATGCCTGCCCAGCGTCTGTCCACTAGACGCATGATATTACATCTCTCTGCACATGCTTGGCTCATAATTGTCATCTGAGCTCCTAAAGAAGAATAACCAGAAGGACAATAAAAATTTTTAAAACAATATGAAAAAACGCAAGTATTAAAAGGAGCGTCAAACACATAAGCAAAAATAAAATACAACTGAAAATAACTTACCTGGATGCTGTATATTAAAGGGGTGGTTTACTGTTTTTTTTTCTAGGCTTGATTGTGTTTATGGGTTGCAGTCTAACATGTGTTCATGCTTCGTTTTTTTAAAAATGCATTATTTTTCACAAAATTTACCTTTATTCTACACCGCTCTGTCCCTTCTCTGGTGAACGCTTCGATTAACTCCGGGGGTTTTATAAAGCCCCTCCCGCAGAAATACACGATGGGCTGAGATTGGTTAGTTGGCTCAGTGTGTTTTAAATCGCTAAACCGCTGACTGCTTGTTGAAACGTCCCACCCCTCTCAGCTCAGCGGCATGTGCTGAGGCTGAATTGTAAAAAGTGGCTGTGTGTATATTGCTTATCAATTTGAGACTGAATGAGACGCAGAGAATATTAGCGAAGAGGATCGCGGAGAACCTGTGCCAACACGGCTCTTAATGGCATATTTTGTTATTATTGTCTCACACATTTAGATACGCTGTTGTTTGTAAATGCTTCTGTTAGCTTCTAATACCGTTTTATTCTGATTAAAGCTTTAATAGAGTACGGCAACCAC
>SCHK01266818.1:0-11975 GCA_004124795.1 Poropuntius huangchuchieni
AAGAACCGTACAGGAGCTTAACAGGTTCTGTATATGGTAGGGGTGCTATATAGCCCATCATTCATGCCAAAGAACCGGTGAAGAACCACTTAAGCACCAAGATTTGGTGCTATACAGCACCAAAAGTGGTTCCCCTTTGATTACGAGCCAAAGAACCACTTTTACTGCTATGTAGCACCATTTTTTAGAGTGTGTGCCAGACACTTCAGAAGAACAAAATAGACAAAATGGGCACTTAAATGATTTTACATAACTGAATACTCCATAAAAAGGAAGTTCACTACAAAAACAGTTCTGTCATGATTTACTCTTTGTTCTGTGATAATCAGAATACTGTAGAATTGTTGTCCATACATGAAAGTTGTTGCCAAAACAACACTTATTGGATCCCATTGACTTTCACTGAATGAAAAAAAAACTCAGACATTTTACAGAATATATTTTATATTCTACAAAAGAAAGAAAGTCATTCAATTTTCAAACGAGATGAGTAAAGGGCGGCTATTTTTTTAATATTTGGGTGAACTATCCCTTTAAGTCTCCTGAGCTATGAAAAAGCAAACTCAGAGCTCTAAGATTTTCCTCTAGGTAGCTAGACACATTGATGCTATTGTTGTAGTTCAGATGCAATAAAAACCTGTTGATATGTGTGACAGAAAACAGCGTTGAAGTGTTTGCTGTACATGACCTACCCAAACCAACATTTCTCTCATTTTCTGTTTTGAAATAAAAACATTGACCCAGATGTGGAACCCACCCCTTCTGAGATCAGAGGTCATGGAGGCGGTTGCCTGTTTGTAGTGCTTGTCTGCAAGTCAGCAACCCCAGGGCAAAGGGCAACTATGACAGCTCTTAAATTGAACTGACATGCGGAAGATGCAAGCTTTCAGGGCTTGACACTCATTGCCATTAATCTGATTATCCTATTTTTGGCCTCAGATCTGTCGTGCACCTTTCACCCTGACTGTATGATTTCATCCTTCATGATTACTGTGTTTGTTTTCCAAACCTGAATGGATATTTTTAGGTGTTTCAAGGATTGACGCCTCTTGTTTGATTTAGAGCAGTAGTCTTTATACTCTTTATACAAAAATATATTTCATTAACCTGTCACCTTCACCTTTTAACATTTAACAGCCTACAGGTATCCAGATTTAGCCCAGGGCCAGTCCCAGATCTCACCTGAATTACATCAAAGCTCCCTGTCGGTCTTTTAAAACTGTTTTAGATTCATGATGTTATCTTGAAAAGGAAACTTTGAAGAGAAAAGTCACGGTTCTGACCAAAAATAGAGCAGAGAAGCTCTTTTATCACGTACACTTTCAGTGATGTGTAATTTCCAAAGTGATTCTACTAATTCTGACTAGTTACATTGAATAACAGTGTCGGGAATGCTTACTTCTAAAAGGAACTTTTAGTTACTTTTTATGATAAGTAATGTGCTCGCAATGATACCACTAAAAGTTGCATATAATGATTATTTAATGCAGCATACACAAGTTTATATTTACTTACTTATTTAGGCCCGTTCACACCAAAAACGTTTAACAATATCAATAAAGATATAGTTCTAAAAATGATTCTCAATAGTGCACACCACAGCTAAAACGATAAAGGCACAGAGAAACGATATAATTGGAATCACTTTCAGAACGTTTTTTTTTCCAGTTGATGAACGATAAAAACATCGACACCCAATCAGAATCAATCCTGCTGTAACGAACTCGAGAATTAAAAGCGACAGATGAGTATGCGCTTAGAATAAACATATCGTTTGCTGGTGTGGACGATATTATTGTTATTTTTATAGTTATCGTTCTTGGTGTGAACGGGGCTTTATTGTAATAATAATACTGCTGTTCAAAAGTTCGGTAAGGGACCGGTAAGAATTATATGTTCTTTTATGTTCACTATTTGATCAAAGATAAAGTAAAAACAGTAATATTATGAAATATTATTACAATTTAAAATGTATTTTCTCTATTTGAATATATTTGCAAATGTCATTTATTCCTGCGATGCAAAGCTGAATATTCAGCATCATTACTCCAGTTTTCATTGTCACTTGATCCAAATCATTCTAATATGCTGATTTGCTGCTCAAGAAACATTGTATATAACCGTAATATTTTTTCATAATTCTTTGAAGATTAGAAAGTTCAAAAGAACAGTGCTTGTTTGAAATAGTAATCTTTTGTAACATTATAAATGTTTTTACATTGTAGCTTTTAATGAATTGAATGCGCTCTTGCTGAATAGAAGTATTATTTTCTTTTTCTTTTTTTATCTTTCCAAAATCGTACTGACCCCAAACGTTTGAACGTTACAATTTATGTATATTTCGTTTTAAATGCATGCTCGCAACCAAAGAAAAACAAGACCTGCTTAACAGATAATTTTTTTGGTCAAAAACAACAGATCAACCCGATGACTTCTAGAAAGTTTAGTTGTCACCTCGCAAGAACCCTGCTATCAGGTTTATGGTCTAATTGTATGTTTTTTGAAAACATGCCAGTTTTCTTTCCCTCGCCTCTGGAATTCTTTATCTAGTTGTCAGGAAGTTGTGTTACCAGGGTTCATTCATTCACAGCTCATGTGATGTGTTTGAGGAAATGACTTGAGCATTGAAACATTGTATTATCTCATTTTTACCCCTCAGGACATCCCATATAGAACTGAACACAGCACACGAGCCAGAGATAAGGCATCACAAAACAGATTTCCTAACAATCTATGGCTGAATTTGGATAAACATGCTAGCAGTTTGCTAGTTTTTCCCTTTTCTTGATAGTTTACATGCAGGCAATTCTGTGGCCACCTCTTTTTCTCTCTAGTGAGTTCACACGTATTTTTACACTTCGATTTGAATTGTGAGAAAAGACAGTTTTGTGTTTGTCCCGCACACACGGAGTACCTGAATCAAAAGAATTCATAGTTATTGCTAATTCATTTCATCAGTGCTTGAAAATAGTTGAATTAAGAATGGAACGAATAATGATTGGATGAGTGTTTAGAGGAAGTCTTGGCTTCTTAATGCGTAATAGGCTCCTTTAAGCATCCGTATCCCTGAGGTTCCTCCCCAAATCATGATGGAAGAGCTGGCAACGGCTCTGTAGCGGAGCTCTTACAGTCATCAAGTGATTTTCAACACTTCCTTCAAGCTCCAGTGCATTGCACAACAAAAACCAAAACACAGACTCTGGCCAACTCCTAGATGTTCCAAAAAGAGCATCCTAAGGAAAAAGAGGAATGGAACTAATTTAGAGCAGAGGAAGTCATGGTTTTGGTCATGGTTTTAAATGGAGACGTGCTCTAGGAAGTGCTATTTTCTACCCAATTGCATTGCGTTGGGATATTACTCCCTAAATAAGGAATAAGTGGCTCCGAGGAAATGTATTTTTTTTCTATTTGATTGAAAGTCGGTATGTGTCTTTTGGCAGAGGTAAAGCTGATTGAAAGTTATAACAGTGGTTTGGCAAAGCACAGTTTACAGTTTCCAAACCTAGAGCGAGCATTTTAAGAAATTATGCCCTCTTCTTAGATCAGTGTCATTGAGAGACTATTTTTTTTAATTTTTTTTTTATTTTAAATTAGTCTAATTGTCTAAGCTAATCATATATACAATACAGTATCAGTTAAAGTTTCTGTAGTAAAAAAACCAAATCACAAGGTGACTAAAACTGTAATATCTCTCATATTTCGGGGTTTCATCTACATCCTTAAGCAGGTAGGATATTGTTCCCCCACATCCTGCCATCTGATAAAGACCCCATCCTCTCAAACAGCGATCTTCTGTTAGTGAGCCACTCTTTGCTGCCTTCAGCTTACGCACGTCTGATCCGCGCTCCCCCTTTACCCACCGGCGGGGTTCGAACTCAAACAAAGGAAAACAAGCGAGGTTTGTGCTGGTAACAGGTACCATCTGCGTCTGGTTACCTACCCGGCAGTGGTGCATGGGAAAAAAGAGGTAGCGCTCCTCTAAAATGAGCTGGCCGGAAGTGGCCCCTGAGCCCCTCAAAGCTGCTCCAGAGCACAATGTCTGGAGGTGTTACTGTCTCCTGGTTTGTGGTGTTAAACCATGAAACAGGAGCTTTATTTTACACAAGTCCTGTAAAATGCAGCTCTTTTAATCTAGCTTTACTGAGTCCAATCATCTCCAAATGGTTGTGAGTTTAATTTAGGATTTAAAAAAGGGTTTGCATATGGAGACAGTGATGGACTTGAACTTGAAACAGCCCATTACAAACCCACATCCATACAAGCTCACTTCATGTGTCATATATAGCACATGCAAACATCGATAACGGCAGTAATTATGTAAAATGCATAGATTGTAATGTTAGCATTATGCTAACCATAGCACACACAAAGTTTGGGTAAAAAACAACTGAGGTTGTCGCAATGTATTATGGGATGAGTTATACAGTATATGCGATACTGCCTTGAAATTTGGCAGAAACTTGTTTCCTGAAATAAAACAAACATTTAAAAATACTGTAAAAACATTAATATTGTAAAATGTTATTAGATAATATTTAAATAATTTAAATAATACTTCAAATGAAAGTTTTCTGTTCGATATATTTAAAAAAGATTAATTTATTTCTGTGATGCAAAGCTGAATTTTAAGCATCATTATTCTAGTCTTCAGAAATCATTCTAATTCACTGATTTGCTGCTCTAGAAAATTTTTTAATATTTGTGCTTAATATTTTACGTATTGATTATATATATCACAAGTTTTTAAAATTTCCCTTGCTGTTCTTTCATACATGCTTGAATCATACAGTTTCAAAATTATGAAAGAGCTGCTAAAAATTTGACTCTTTTTTTTTTTTTGAATGCATTCTAATTATTTGTTTATTCAATCATCTAAAAATACATTTTTAATGTACTTACAACAAGTAAAGTACAGTTAATATGTGTTTTTAATAATTATATATTTAAAAACAATTTTAAGGTACACTTTATTTTAAGGTGTCCTAATTATACATTTAAGTACTGAGTAATATTAATTAACTACACATGCTTAGGGTTTGGCTTAGAGTTGCTTGCATGTAATTATGCATAATTGATTGTTATTAAGTTCATGTAACGTGTTACAAGGACACCTTAAAATAAAGTGTTACATAATTTAATTTTAATATATTTTTACACTGAATATGTATTATAGATAGTCTTTTAATATTTGTGCTTAATATTTTAATGGAAACCAAGACACTTTTTTCAGGATTCTTTGAGCAATTAAAAAAAAAAAAAGGAAATCTTTTGTAACATTTTAATTGTCTTCACTGCGCTAAATAAAAGTATTAATGTCTTTCCAAAAAATAAATAAATAAATAAAATAGTTTTAAAAATTATAATAATCACACAAACATTTCCGTTACCTGAAATAAAATAAACGCTAATGGAAATAAAATAAAATAAAATATTTTATGTTAGCTAGTTGCCAACACTTACCATTTTCGTTTAGTTTAACTTGATGCACTAAAATAACTAAAACTGAAATAAAAATGAATAAAAACTACACTGACTGAAAATAATTTGGTGTAAGAGTTTTCACTAAGAAATTGCTAGTAAATTGATTACAAAGAAACAACAACTAACACACTAAATTAAATGTGAAATTTTAGAAATACTGAAATAGTTTTTCCTGCAATGTACTTTAATAATCTTTGTTTTATTTATTTTCAATTTGCACTATAGTGTGTTAGTGTTATGGGGCAATTGATATTTTCAAATTAAGTATATAATAATAAATGCTATTTATATTTTATAAAATAACAAATTCTAAAAATGTTTAGAATATATAATAAATATTAATTAAATAATAAATGTTATTTATATTAAAAAAATTAATTTGAATATATAAAAAATATAATAATAAATTCAAAAGTAATGTACATTATTTATAGATGTATTATGGTATAAATTCAGAAAGTTATCATTTACTGTACTTGCTTGTGTGGCTGGGCTACATTAAAGTTTGTCTGTTTTGTGTAATAATTATTGCTATAATAAGCATTACCGTAAATCTTGAAGGTGGATGGGATCTCATTTGCACACTGGAGTTTTTCAACTATGACATGGGGCATTTTAATGAATCAGGTTAATAAGAAAACAACTTTTAGTGGGAAGTTGTAAAGTCTCATTTTTAGATCGGTCCTGCACACAAAGTTTCCCCACCATTCATTCAACCTGTTAATGTATCACACATATGACGTTGTGTTATATATAACACCCAAGAATTGTTTTTGAAAGATATTAATACTTTTATTCAGCGAAGACACTTTTCAGTAATCAAAAATGACGGCAAATGTTACAAAAGATTTAACATATTTCACATAATTGCTTAAACAATCCTGAAAAAGTGTCTCACTGTTTCCATAAAATTATTAAGGAGGTTTAATTATTGACAATAATGTAAAATGTGTCATGAGCAGCAAATCAGCAAATTAAAATGATTTCTGATGGAGCATGTGAAACTGAAGACTGAAGTAACGAAGCTGAAAATTCCGCTTTGCATAACAGGAACAAATTTGACTTGAAAATATATTGAAATAGAAACCTGTTATTTTAAATTGTAATAATATTTAACCGTTTTTACTGTATTTTTAATCAAATAAATACAACCATGGTGAGCATAAGAGGCTTAAAACATTATCAAATTATACCAACTCTAAACTTTTGAACGGTAGTAGGTATAAAATAAAGTTAAAGTAATAAATTCTGCCAAACTATAATTCAAAGCTCATTAGAACTCAGCATTCTGTCAACAAATCCAATAAGCTAAATGACAATGAGCTGTTCAGTTCCCCCAGCTGTCAAGCTCGTTTCTCAGTTCCGCTGAAGTAATCGATGCTCCACCTACTTGAATTTCACTGATAGTTTACAGTAACCTACAGGGGCCGTCTCTGCCCTCCTGTTCCAGTGGTTTACAGTGGCCCTGAATGTGGCATGTGGCATGTTCTGGACCCGACGGTGTCTCGGGAGGGAGAATGTGTTTGCAGTGTTTAGCAGTGTAGCATTTCCTTGTTGAGGTGGTCACGTTCCCTGTCCCTGGTTCTCTATTCATGCTGATAAGACTTACCGCGGGCGGCTCGGGCTCTGGAGGGGCCATTTGTGCACAAACAGCGGTGTGAAAGGGTGCCAGCGGAAATAACACGAGCGGTCCAGCCGATAAGATTACATGACCCTCACCTTTATCAGACTGGCCTGGGAAAAGTGCTGGGGGGGGGTCGATGAGTGCGATCTCAGCGTCTGTTCATGAAGCTGTGTGCTGTGGGAAGCTGAACTCGGTGCATGAGAGATGACAGATAGTATGGGAATTATGGGTAGTTGGAGCATGGATGGTGCAAGGAATCTTGTGTGTAGTACATCATATTTGCATCATCATTCTTGATAGTTTGTTATGACTTCTTGTCTTCAGGGGGTCTTTAAATACATATGAGTATATATCACAAGTTCTCAAAATTTCCCGTGCTGTTCTTTCGTACATGCTTGAATCATACAGTTTCAAAATTATGAAAGAGCTGCTACAAATTTTACGTCATTTCGCCATTAAAATTCGACTGTGAATGCATTCTAATTATTTGTTTATTCAATCCTCTAAAAATACATTTTTAATGTACTTACAACAAGTGAAGTACAGTTAATATGTATTTTTAATAATTATATATTTAAAAACAATGTTAAGTTACACTTTATTTTAAGGTGTCCTAATTATACATTTAAGCACTGAGTGATATTAATTAACTACACGTGCTTAAGGTTGCTTGCATGTAATTATGCATAATTGATTGTTATTATAATAGTAAGTTCATGTAACGTGTTACGTGTGCACAATTTAATTCTAATATATTTTTACACTGAGTATGTATGATAGATAGATAGATAGATAGATAGTGCTGAGCTAATTTGGGAATTAACCCATTGGTCACTAAAGTGTGTTCTTCAGCTTTTCATTCACACATTATTATTCATTTTCACTCCTTTCCTCTTTCTAAGTTTGAAACACAGGCTACACAGACACACACCCTTCCGATCTCTCACACCTTCTGATCTCTCACACCTTCCTTCTCTCACACATACACACCCTATATTAATCATTTGTGCACCTTTTATGTCATAGTGAGATTGTCACCTCCCTATCACCGATCAATTTTTCCTGTTCCTCTTACAGAAAAGTGGTCAGACATCCTTGTTCAATAAAACGGCTCTAACTGATAACAGACAACTGAGTAAACCTGTGAAGGACACTACATCGTGTGGCCCATAGAGGGCGCAAACCAAACAAATCAAAGTCTGTCTTTTCAGTGCCGACTGCTGCAAGCAATTGAGAGACAGAGGCTGAGGTTAGAATAGAGAACTAGAATATTACATACACTGTTTATGTATTTATGTGGCTGCATACTGAAAATTAGCACAGTATTCGTAACTTTACCTGCTATTTTTAAATGCAGCACAAAACAATAAAAATTGTACAGTTTGCTACATTGTTGTCAAATTAACAACATTATGTTGCATGCTCAATTTAGCAGATGGAGTTCAGTGTGTAATGTTTATATACATAATTATACTTACATTTATATACATACAGTACATACATGTGTACACACACACGTTGTTCCAATTCATCATTCTAAAATGGCATTTTTGTGCTATTGTGGGATAGAGTACCCAGCACACATACTGCAAATTATTGTAAATGTTGTTGGTCGTATTCTGAATATGAACCTACCCTAAATGACTTAAGTGAACTAGGGATTACCTGTCTCACGCATGTTATGTCATCACTTTGCAAATTTCCATATGCAAATCAAAGTTCACCCTGGGCTATTTGCAGTTATTCCCCATTCCCAGCCGTCCTACCCCAGGGAATGTTCCTGTCATGTGAACAATCTTCTGTTATTTTGTGGGTCATAGGGCTTGTGGGGCATAGTTGACCTTTAACTGGCATGGTTTGGTCAGATGAGATGGATTCAGCTATTTTGAGGCTAAAAATGGCGAAATTAAGCAAATTCCTCTGCAGAAATAGCATTGTAGAAATGAATTCCAAGACACTGGAAATTAGGTTTGACTAAAGAGCAACTGAATGCCAGCGATTTACTTCATTAACAGGGGAACAGTTTTACTGTGGGTTTGTTAACTGTCGTTGCTGTTTATTTGTTAGAATGATTTTTTATAGCACATTATAAAACAGATTGATACTGTCTTGGATGCTGATTGGTCAATACAGCATTCATGCTGTACTAAAATATACAACATATCTGTGACACTGATACTCTATACATCTCCTCAAAGCACTCATGAATGCTTAGCAATCTGCTGTTTTATTAAACTGGACTGGAATACCAACGTACTGATGATCTCAGCAGTAACACCAATCCAACAGCCAAGTAGCATAAAGGAGCTTTTCATGCAAATCAGAGAGATATAATGAAGTCAGCATACTGAAATGACATGCCGATTATAAGGGCAGAAAATAAAGGACTGACGGATGAACCGGACCAGTTCTGGTAGGCATGTCCACTTAAATACCAGCCACTTCCTGTGCAGCTCTGGGCTTCAATGGTTCTGACTGTCAGGCGGCTGAATGAGGCAGCGATTGTGCGCATGTATGTGTCTACACGCTTTGCTCGCTTCTTGCATGTACAGCGTCGCACAACAGCACTGCTTGCGTCACAAATTGCATGGCAGATTCTTCAGCTGCCACATCTTTTATCATCTTTAAGGAATTATAATTATAGCAGAAATAGGCTATTACATATTGAGCTTTTTCACTTTCAGCCTCAAAGAAAAACTGTATAAAACAGTTAATTGTGAGATAAAGTTTAAAATTGAAATAAGAAATAAAGTACATTTGTGAGATACAGATTTATAAAATACAAGATATAAAGATGCAATTGTGGGTTACAAAGTTACAAAGAAATAAAGTCACATTTAGGAGAAATAAAGTAGCAGTTGCCATTTTTATTTTATTTTATTATATATATATATATATATATATATATATAATTTCATATGCACATCATGGTTGATTTGACTCATGGAGGGTCCAAGGGGATATCAGACATATTAAAATAAATAACAACAAAAATAAATTATAGCAAATAAAAAAATGAGACTCACTTGTTAATAAACAAACAGAAGTAAAATGGGGAGTTAAGTAGACTATCCCATTTTAAAGTGACAGAACAAGAACACTGCCATTCAAAACTTTGGGGTTGTTAAGATCTTTTTATGATTTTGAAAGAAGTCTCTTACCAAAGCTGCATTTATTTGATCACAAATACAAAACAGTACATTGTGAAATACAGTATTATTACCATTCAAAATAACAGTTTTCTATTGTAATATATTATAAAATGCAATTTATTCCTGTGAAGCAAAACTTAATTTTCAGCAGCCATAACTTTGTCACATGATCCTTCAGAAATCATTCTAATATGCTGATTTGATGATCAAGAGACATTTTTTATTATTACATTATTTCTTACTATTACTTTATTATTAATTTTCTGCTTCTTAAGGTTTTAATGGAAACCAGAAATACATTTCTTTGATGAATACAAAGTTCAAAAGAACAGTATTCATTTAAAAATGAAATCTTTTGTGACATTATAAATGTCTTTACTGTCGCCTTTGATCAGTTCAAAGCATCCTTGCTAAATAAAAGCATTCATTTCTTTTAAAAAAATCTTTTTTGAACAGTAGTGTAGTCCTGATCTGATACTGACAATATAAAGTCCCCAGCATCTGCCTGGTCCTCGTGCCAGTGCTCCCTGCCAAAACCACTGCCATACTCGAGCAGATCCAATCCTCCAAGGTACTCGCTTTCCACAGGTGACAAATCTGGCAGCCCGCCGGCGCTGTACTGGTGGGCCGGGGAGGAGGCGTCCCACTGAGGACAGTTGTGGGTCGGCAGGAGTGTGCTGATAAGGAGAAAAGAGGGGGGCGGGGGGGTTATGGATTGGCCACAGCTGCAGGGGCGAGTGGTCAGCCTAACAGACAGCTGAAGGATAGAGAGGAAATGACTAAAATAAACTGCGTGTGATGTGTGCGGCCTCGTTCTGAGTGCGGCACTCCGCCACTGCAGCTAACACATCTGGCCTACAAGACGCTAACCCTGTTGACGTAACCAACATAAATATTTAAAACGCCAAAAAGGTCGCAGAGTTGATTCGCACTGTCCAAAAGTGTGAGAAAAACTCGTACAGTGAGAGAAAAGACTCTGCGCTTTGATACGGGCCGATCGTGAGTCAGCAGCTAAGGAGGTGCTAGTTAGCGTAACGGTTAGCGCAAACAGGAGTGTTTTTACATTATATCTTCAGGTTACTGGGACTCCGTGGGAAAGGTTATAGGTTGTGTTTGCTTTACCATTGTCAACAAGTTCCACTCTACGCAGACCCGGAGCGCCGTGTGTCATGCTGTACGGCCACTGTGCTGGGAAACACCTAGCATCTCCGAGCTGTTTGTTTAGCGAGTGGCTCGGTGACCTAGAAATGTCAAACCACTGTCCTTAGCGCTGCTGAAGGACAGGCGGGCCTCTGCTACCAGTCTCAAACTGAAACCGTGTACTGTATACTATTTCGAAATGTATGTCTCTCTGAAGCGTTTGCTGGTATATACATGGTTAATGTGTGCATCTCTGGTGAAAAAACCTGCTGTGCCCAGAAATACTCACAAAGCAGATAGAAAGTGATGTAAATTTGTTGAGTCACATTGTTTTTCATACACTAGCAGCATAACTAACAGCTACATCTTGTTGTATTGTTAATTTAGTCTATTGTCATAACTAGGGTTGCAGACATACAGGCAACTTGCTCTGGTGTGTTCACAGACTGGCTTTTACTATTCCAATATGGTGGAGGGGTTACATATAGTGGCTCATAGAAACAGCCGCTAATCAGACGCTTGCAAACAGATGCTCTGTTAACCCTGCTGAAAAAAACAGCGTATGCTGGTGAGGTATG